>JAWZYV010011254.1:0-31173 GCA_038373885.1 Cheiracanthium punctorium
CATTATGTATCTATTGGTGTTAATACTAACTTTTTTTTCCTCACACATTTTTAGTTTAAATGGAAATACCGCGTCGATATTCAGATTATCCTGATGTATATTTATTTTGAACTATAATTTCATCTTTAGGTCATTATTATCTTTATTTCTGTAATTATATTTAATTTATATTATTTGCAGCAAAGATTAGTTATAAACATTTTCTTTCATATAGATAGTTATTCTGTTACATCTTCATTAGAATGAATAATAATATTCCTCCTTTGAATCATACTTATAAATCAATTAATCTAATATATTTATAATATTTGTCTGTTGAGGTTCATTATATTTCAAAATGGTGTTTCTCCTGTATGGAATATGTAATTTTTTTTCATGATTATACTATAATAATTATAATTATGATTATAAATTATTGTAGGATATATATTAATTAGTTCTTGTTTAAACAATTTTTTTAATTTAAAAATATTTGAAGGTCAAGAATTAGAGAGAAATTTGAACTATATTTACCTGCCTGATACATTTGTATATTTATTGCTTTTCCGGTCCTTTACGTTTATTATAGTTTAATAGAGGAGTCTGGAGATTATGATTTAACTATTAGAGGTTAGTGAGGACATCAATGACTATTGATCTTATGAATAATAGAAATTTTGATATTAAATATATTTGATTTCTTATATAAAAAGAGATGAGGATAGAATTTTTTATCGACTTTATGAATGTTGATAATTGTTTAGCTGTTTCCTTATAAAAGTGTAATTCGAATAATTGTAGCAAGTAATGATGTAATTCATTCTTGGACCATCCCTTCTTTAGGGGTAAAGGCTGATGCTGTTCCAGGTCGGTTAAATCAATTAAATATTATATTTAATCGGGTAGGTATATTTTCTGGTCAGTGTTCTGAGATTTGTGGGGCTAATCATAGATTTATGCCTATTTCTATATTAATTATACCTCAAATAAAGTTTTTATCTATATTATAATATTTAATATTAAAAAGTATAGTGGCCGATTAGGTGTTAGTCTCTTAAATTAATTATGAATAATATAGTTAAATTAATATTAATTTGTCAAATTAAAGATGAGTAAATTCCTCAGTTAATACCAATATATTGATTTATGTCTATTTTTATAGTTGTTTTTATTAATTTTAATTGTTTTAGATTTTTTTTTTTTATAAAGTTTTATATAAGCTATGTGTTAGTAGTGGATATTTATACTAATTAATAAAAATATTAATTTATTATGATAATGAGTTTATTTTCTGTATGTTGATCCCACATCTTATTTTATATTACCTTATTGGATGAATAATTTTAGGTATGATTTTAATATACTACCCTTCTAAATATTATCTTATTGAAAGTGGATTTGTTTTTAGTATTTAAATCTGTATTTTTAGGTGTTAGAAAAGGTATTTAAAGAAGTATCAATACCTAATTATATAGCATTAAATTTTATTGTTACGATAACATTTATATATTTAATTGCTAATAATTTATTGGGATTATTCCCTTTTATTTTTTACTGGAACAGCTCAATTTAGTTATTACACTTGGATTTGGAGTTGTATTATGATTATCTTTTTTTATTATAGGGTGATCTAAAAATTTTATTAACAGAGAGCTGCTCATTTAGTTCCAGAAGGAGCACCTATTGTATTAGCTCCTTTAATAGTATTAATTTGAATCAATTAGTCAAATTATTCGTCCTTTTACATTTATCTGTTCGATTAGGCAGCTAATATAATGGCAGGACATTTAATTGTTGGATTAGTTATCTAGAATTAGAACAAATATAGTATTATTGGGGACTTTTCGTAGCCTATCCTTAAATAGTTTCGCAGTGGGGGAGAATGTTTATATGTATGAATTTAGATATTTGGGTGGTGGTTGCATGTTTATTGGGCTAGGGGTTTTTAGGTGTCGATTTAGCAATTGTATATACATATTGATATATGAGTGCAATAGTGAGATATTATGGGGGGGGTAACTTTTGACGGTGAAAAGGAGTTGCTCTCATCCCTGATCATATAGCTTAGGATATAGTCCCCTGGTGAACCATTATTAGTGGCGTGGGGTTTTTGGAACGTCTTTATAGGCTGGTAACGGAGATAATGAGGGAGAGATGAATTAAGAGAATATTTTCTATTTCTTTGAGTGGCTGATAAGTTTTTTATATCTAATGGTTAATGAATAATGGGGGAGTTGTTGTTTTCTAAATGTCTGTATGACGAGATGTGAATTCGGGAAAGGATCATAACAAGGAAATCATGGGGTCATCGTATAGTTTTAAGAGGATTAATAAGTAGGGTAATAATTTTATTTATTGTTAGAGAAGTATTTTTTGTTTATTTCATTTTTTTGAGCATTTTTCATATCAAGATTAAAGTCCTAAATATGGAATTAGCGGGTTTCTTGACCTCCTTCTGGGATTATTGCTTTTAATCGCATTTCAAGGTTCCGTTATGTAAATACTGTGTTATTTTTTATGTAGCGTCAGGAGTTTTCCATCCCCCTATATATTCTACATTGAATCCTGATACTAATTCAGATTCACCTTCGGCGAAATCAAATGGTGCTCGATTAGTTTCTGCTAAACAGGATGTAATTCATATAATAAATAGTCTAATATTTCCAATGAAAAAATATTAATATATTCTGAGATAATATTATTTCATGGAATGAATAAGAGAATGCTAAGATAGAAATAAATAGTAAAATTATAAAGAATGATACTTCATATGAAATTATTTGAGCTACACTTCGGATTGATCCTAAATTTCTATATTTTGAATTAGTAGATCATCCAATAATTAAAATAATATATACAGCCATTCTTGAAATAATAAAAAATAATAAGATATTATGTTTATTGTCATATATTGAAAAATTATTAAAATTAATAATAGGGATAATTAATATAGAGATTAATAAGGATATAGCTGGTGTAGAAATTGATAATAATATATTTATTATTTCTGAATATGAAAGGTTTTTGTTAAAGAGTTTTAAAGCATCTCTGAATGGTTGTAATAGTCCTATAAATCCTACTTTATTAGGCCCTTTTCGAATTTGTATGTATCTTAGAATCTTTCGTTCTAAAATTGTATAGAAAGCTACTCTGATTAAGATTCTGATTGTAATAATTATATAATTTATAATAAAGGTAATTTTACTTTATTTAGATTCTAATTCTAATGCATTGATCTGCCAAATAAATAATGTAATTAGCTTTTTAGGTCCTTTCGTACTGTAAAAAAAATTCTAGAAGATATAAACCGACCTGGTTTACACCGGTCTGAACTCAAATCATGTAATTTTTGAAAAGTCGAACAGACTTCCTTTTATTTCTTTTGCTTAATTTAGGTTATTAATTCAACATCGAGGTCATAATCTAATTTTTTTATAAGGTCTTTGAAAATTTATTATGCTGTTATCCCCATGGTAATTTGATCTTTTTAATTGAATTAGATCAATTTTTAATTATATTTATTAAAATTTTAATTAATTAACTGCCCCAGTTAAATAATGATAAAATTCAACGGGGTCTTATTGTCTAACTTATTTATAAATGTTTTTTTACATTTAAAAAAATTTAAAATTGTAATATTAAATAAATTAACTGGAATGTAAAATCTTTTATTCTAGTCTTTATTTAAAAAACAAATTATTATGCTACCTTAGCACAGATTCTGCGGCTATTTAATTATCATTGAGCAGATTTTACTAATAATAATTATTCTATTAGAAATGTTTTTGATAAACAGTCATTCAGTTATAGGTGAATTAATTTAATTAAATTAATAATTTATTTATATAGATATTATTATTATTTTTGTAATGTAATTCTAATGTTGGTATTATAATTAAACAAAAAATGGTTATTAAACATTTTGGATACTATTAGTTCTTTTTTTTTATTTGATTTTATTTAATAATTATAATAATTTATTTTATTATGTATTAGTATTGTTTGTTTTTTTAGAAAACTAGATATTAAGAAATTCGGATATGTTTAATAACTATTATTAATTAAATTAGTTTTATGAAACAAAAATTGTTTAAAAATAATAGATCATTTCTTTTCGAGAAATTATTATTATTAAGTGTAATAATTTGTTCCTGATACAAAAGGAAAATTGTTTTTCTTTTTAATAATTAATTTATCTTTTCAGTTAAATTTTAATGTTTATTTAAATTAATTGAATATTTATTTTTAGTAAATTTTAATAAGGATTTATTATTTTTAGTTATTTTCAGTGTAAGTGAAATGCTGTAAAAGCTTTTTATTCCTTAATACTTTTTCCAAAATATTAACTGTGTTACGACTTACCTTATCTTGAGATAAGGGTGACGGGCGATATGTGCACTTGACGATCTTTATTCATATAATAATAATATTAATATATTACTTATAAATCCTTTTTCTTAAAAAGTTTTAGTTTTATTCCTTAAATATTTTTATTGTAATCCATTTTAGACTTATTTGTAGATTAAACCTTGACCTAACTTTTTATTTTTTATTTTGAATAATTATTTGTATTAATTCTTGATGGTGATATATAAATTATTAAATTAAGTTAAATTTATCGTGTATTTTCGATTATAAAACAGATTCCTCTAATAAAGGTAAAAGCCGCCGTTGTAAGTAGGTTTTAATTTATTTACTACCTTTAATTATCTAAAGATACTAGGGTATCTAATCCTATTTTTAGTTTTAGTTTTAAATTTAATATTATTTAAAGTATAAATTTATTCAATTTCACTTGAAAGTAAATTTTTGAATTATATTAATTGTTTAATATAAATATATATGAATTTATATAATGTATAACCGCAACTGCTGGCACGTTAGTTTGTTTATTTATAATATAATTATCTTTAATATTATAAATATTTATAAGTGTTATTAAGAGTAAATTATTTTTGGATCCTAATATTAATGTAACATATAGTTTACCTTATTTTTATACTACAGAATGATTTCATTTCTTTAAAAATCAAATTTTTATGTGTCTTTTTACACTACTTGTAGTAATTTTCTGTTTTTTGTAAAAATTTTGCAATTTTACCCCCCCCGTACAGAAATTGTTGTTTTTTTTTAAAAGCAAGAGATTCGATTTTTAGGCCGCCATCAAAAATTTATACCCAAAGTTTTTGAAAGGTATCCGTTTTAATTTCCAACGCGTTGGAAATTAAAATGGCTATAAATCCGTAAGGATTTATATATATAAAAAATGCATGTTCTATAAAATTTTTCCCATAATTATCTTTTTTTTCCTAGAAAAATACTAAAACATTATTAATATAACAAATTATTATGATATATAATGATTGTAGTTCTAGGAGGTCCACAAAGACCTCCTAGAATTACAATCCTTTTATATTATAGATATGAGTTACAACAATTAGTATAAATATTTATTTCCTCCTATGCTCTATCATTTCATTTGAAGTAATTGTTATAGGAGCATATATACATATGTAATTTATACCATAAGTTTTTTTAAGGTATCCATTTATTATTTGATCCCATTATTTAATTAATTTTAAGTAAATTTTTAATGTTTCCTAATATGTTGGCAAACTAAAAATTATTACATTTTAAAAATTGTTAATGTATCCTATGGTAGTTTTGGAGGCCCCTGGCCCCCAAAAAGGGGCCTCCAATACTACCCATAGATGACTCTACTATGTCATTTGATTAAATCTTTGTCTTTTATATATAAGTAATAATTAATATTATTTATCATTTATTTGCTTTTGTTTATTTATTTAATATATAAAAATGAATTAATTAAATAATGTAGTTCTAGGAGGTCCACAAAGACCTCCGTAGAACTACTACATTTAAATGTTAGATATTTATTTACATAATTACGTAGTTATATTAAGTACCTTTTCCCTCCATGCTCTATCACTTCTTTTAGAAGTAATTGTTATAGGAGCATATATACATAAATGTTTTATAACATATATAAAATGTTTTATTATTAATAATTAAAATATACATATATATATATATAATATACATAAAATGTTTTATGACTATATAAAATGTTTATTATTAATAATTAAAATATACATATATATATATACATAAATGTTTTATGACATATAATTTTTTTATAAATGTGTAACTTTTGATAAATAATGTAATTAGCTTTTTAGTCCTTTTTGTATTGTAAGAGAAATTTTAGAAGATATAAATTGATTTGGTTTATACTCTCTGGATTCAAATCATGTAGTTTTTGAGAAGTCGATCGACTTCCTTTTATTTCTTTGCTTAATTTAGGTTATTTAATTTGACATCGAGGTCATAATTTAATTTTTTTATAAGGTCTTTAGAAGTTTATTATGTTGTTATCTTATGGCAATTTGATCTTTTTAATTGAATTAGATCACTTGAATTAATATAATAGTTTTTATTTTCATGATATTATTATTAAATTATAAGATTAGGTTTTAAACTTAGGTCTTTCTAATTAGTTTAAGTAAAAACATAAATTTTGTAAATTTATAAAGAATTAATAAAAAATTAATAATGTATAAAAGTTAAAATATTTGTAATTTTCTGTTTTTTGTAAAAATTTTGCAATTTTACCCCCCCCCGTACAGAAATTGTTGTTTTTTTTTAAAAGCAAGAGATTCGATTTTTAGGCCGCCATCAAAAATTTATACCCAAAGTTTTTGAAAGGTATCCGTTTTAATTTCCAACGCGTTGGAAATTAAAATGGCTATAAATCCGTAAGGATTTATATATATAAAAAATGCATGTTCTATAAAATTTTTCCCATAATTATCTTTTTTTTCCTAGAAAAATACTAAAACATTATTAATATAACAAATTATTATGATATATAATGATTGTAGTTCTAGGAGGTCCACAAAGACCTCCTAGAATTACAATCCTTTTATATTATAGATATGAGTTACAACAATTAGTATAAATATTTATTTCCTCCTATGCTCTATCATTTCATTTGAAGTAATTGTTATAGGAGCATATATACATATGTAATTTATACCATAAGTTTTTTTAAGGTATCCATTTATTATTTGATCCCATTATTTAATTAATTTTAAGTAAATTTTTAATGTTTCCTAATATGTTGGCAAACTAAAAATTATTACATTTTAAAAATTGTTAATGTATCCTATGGTAGTTTTGGAGGCCCCTGGCCCCCAAAAAGGGGCCTCCAATACTACCCATAGATGACTCTACTATGTCATTTGATTAAATCTTTGTCTTTTATATATAAGTAATAATTAATATTATTTATCATTTATTTGCTTTTGTTTATTTATTTAATATATAAAAATGAATTAATTAAATAATGTAGTTCTAGGAGGTCCACAAAGACCTCCGTAGAACTACTACATTTAAATGTTAGATATTTATTTACATAATTACGTAGTTATATTAAGTACCTTTTCCCTCCATGCTCTATCACTTCTTTTAGAAGTAATTGTTATAGGAGCATATATACATAAATGTTTTATAACATATATAAAATGTTTATTATTAATAATTAAAATATACATATATATATATACATAAATGTTTTATGACTATATAAAATGTTTATTATTAATAATTAAAATATACATATATATATATATATACATAAATGTTTTATGACATATAATTTTTTTATAAATGTGTAACTTTTGATAAATAATGTAATTAGCTTTTTAGTCCTTTTTGTATTGTAAGAGAAATTTTAGAAGATATAAATTGATTTGGTTTATACTCTCTGGATTCAAATCATGTAGTTTTTGAGAAGTCGATCGACTTCCTTTTATTTCTTTGCTTAATTTAGGTTATTTAATTTGACATCGAGGTCATAATTTAATTTTTTTATAAGGTCTTTAGAAGTTTATTATGTTGTTATCTTATGGCAATTTGATCTTTTTAATTGAATTAGATCACTTGAATTAATATAATAGTTTTTATTTTCATGATATTATTATTAAATTATAAGATTAGGTTTTAAACTTAGGTCTTTCTAATTAGTTTAAGTAAAAACATAAATTTTGTAAATTTATAAAGAATTAATAAAAAATTAATAATGTATAAAAGTTAAAATATTTGTAATTTTCTGTTTTTTGTAAAAATTTTGCAATTTTACCCCCCCCCGTACAGAAATTGTTGTTTTTTTTTAAAAGCAAGAGATTCGATTTTTAGGCCGCCATCAAAAATTTATACCCAAAGTTTTTGAAAGGTATCCGTTTTAATTTCCAACGCGTTGGAAATTAAAATGGCTATAAATCCGTAAGGATTTATATATATAAAAAATGCATGTTCTATAAAATTTTTCCCATAATTATCTTTTTTTTCCTAGAAAAATACTAAAACATTATTAATATAACAAATTATTATGATATATAATGATTGTAGTTCTAGGAGGTCCACAAAGACCTCCTAGAATTACAATCCTTTTATATTATAGATATGAGTTACAACAATTAGTATAAATATTTATTTCCTCCTATGCTCTATCATTTCATTTGAAGTAATTGTTATAGGAGCATATATACATATGTAATTTATACCATAAGTTTTTTTAAGGTATCCATTTATTATTTGATCCCATTATTTAATTAATTTTAAGTAAATTTTTAATGTTTCCTAATATGTTGGCAAACTAAAAATTATTACATTTTAAAAATTGTTAATGTATCCTATGGTAGTTTTGGAGGCCCCTGGCCCCCAAAAAGGGGCCTCCAATACTACCCATAGATGACTCTACTATGTCATTTGATTAAATCTTTGTCTTTTATATATAAGTAATAATTAATATTATTTATCATTTATTTGCTTTTGTTTATTTATTTAATATATAAAAATGAATTAATTAAATAATGTAGTTCTAGGAGGTCCACAAAGACCTCCGTAGAACTACTACATTTAAATGTTAGATATTTATTTACATAATTACGTAGTTATATTAAGTACCTTTTCCCTCCATGCTCTATCACTTCTTTTAGAAGTAATTGTTATAGGAGCATATATACATAAATGTTTTATAACATATATAAAATGTTTATTATTAATAATTAAAATATACATATATATATACATAAATGTTTTATGACTATATAAAATGTTTATTATTAATAATTAAAATATACATATATATATATATATACATAAATGTTTTATGACATATAATTTTTTTATAAATGTGTAACTTTTGATAAATAATGTAATTAGCTTTTTAGTCCTTTTTGTATTGTAAGAGAAATTTTAGAAGATATAAATTGATTTGGTTTATACTCTCTGGATTCAAATCATGTAGTTTTTGAGAAGTCGATCGACTTCCTTTTATTTCTTTGCTTAATTTAGGTTATTTAATTTGACATCGAGGTCATAATTTAATTTTTTTATAAGGTCTTTAGAAGTTTATTATGTTGTTATCTTATGGCAATTTGATCTTTTTAATTGAATTAGATCACTTGAATTAATATAATAGTTTTTATTTTCATGATATTATTATTAAATTATAAGATTAGGTTTTAAACTTAGGTCTTTCTAATTAGTTATAGGAGTATATATAAATGTTTTTATATTGTTTGTAATGTCAGCTAGTTAAGCTAATGGGTTCATACCTCATATATGAAAAAATAATAGTCCCTTCTTTTTTGTTATTTTTTGTTTTGTATTTAATTAGATTTTTATTAGTAATAAATTGTAATGATTGATTTTTATTATGATTAGGTTTAGAAATTAATATAATTTCTTATATTATATTAGTTTATAAACGTTATGATTTGTATAATTTAGAATCTTGTTATAAATATTTTTTTATTCAAAGAATGAGTTCTGCTTTTTTTTTAAGATTATTGTTTTCTGGATTATTTAAAATAGATTTGTTAGTATTATTAATACTTAGATTAAAGGTAGGAGCTGGACCTTTCTTTTTTTGATTTCCTTCTGTTGTTAAAGGTATAAATTGGGTTTCTAGATATATATTAATAACTTTTCAAAAGATTATTCCTTTGTTGATTATAATAATATTTGTTAGTTCTATTTTGTGAATAATTGGAGTACTAAGTTTGTTTATTGGTGTAATTGGTTCTTTTAATCAAATAAATATTAAGGAATTATTGGCTTATTCTTCTGTTCACCATTTAGGATGGATTATAAGTTGTATAATAATTGATAATATATATTGATTTATATATATATTTATATACATAATTATATTAATTAGAGTTGTTTATATTTTAATAGATGAGGAAATTATTAGAATATCTATAGTTAATAAGATAAAGGGTAAATGATGATTTTTTTTAAGAATAATAAGTATAGGTGGTATACCACCTATATTGGGATTTTTTTTGAAAATAGTTACTTTATATTATATTTTTATAGTTGATATTTTTTATGTTTTTATATTGTTAATTGTATCTGTAATTATATTTTATGTATATATTCGTTTGTTATATGATACTATTTTAGGTTATAAATATGAAATATTATGAAGAATAAATTTTATAATAAAAAATTTTTATAAAAAGGATTATTTTAGATTTATTGGAATATTATTAATAATAATTTTTATTTTTTTTTTTATATTTTATATAAATAAGATAATGTTCTGTTAACCTTCAAAGTTAAAAGTGCTCTAATGTGAATTTACAATTCACCATCATATGATTTTTATTAAATTTGCAATTTAATGTTTAGTAAACTAATAGATATAGATACTGCGATGATTATATTCAACTAATCATAAGGATATTGGAACATTGTATTTTATATTTGGTGCTTGATCAGCTATGGCTGGAACTGCTATAAGAGTTTTAATTCGAATAGAGTTAGGACAAGTTGGATCTTTTTTAGGTGATGATCAATTGTATAATGTTGTGGTAACAGCTCATGCTTTTGTTATAATTTTTTTTATAGTTATACCAATTTTAATTGGAGGATTTGGAAATTGAATAGTTCCTTTAATATTGGGAGCTCCTGATATGGCTTTTCCTCGAATGAATAATTTAAGATTTTGATTATTACCCCCATCTTTGTTTTTATTATTTATTTCATCTATAGTAGAAATAGGTGTTGGGGCTGGTTGAACAGTATATCCTCCTTTGGCTTCTGTAATAGGTCATGCAGGAAGATCTGTTGATTTTGCTATTTTTTCTTTACATTTAGCTGGTATTTCTTCAATTATAGGAGCAATTAATTTTATTTCTACTATTATTAATATACGTCTGTATAGAATAAGAATAGAGAAGGTTCCTTTATTTGTATGATCTGTATTAATTACAGCTGTTTTATTATTATTATCTTTACCTGTATTAGCTGGTGCTATTACAATATTATTGACGGATCGAAATTTTAATACTTCTTTTTTTGATCCAGCTGGAGGAGGAGATCCTATTTTATTTCAACATTTATTTTGATTTTTTGGTCATCCTGAAGTATATATTTTGATTTTACCGGGATTTGGACTTATTTCACATATTATTAGTTCTTCAGTAGGTAAGCGAGAACCATTTGGTTCTTTAGGTATAATTTATGCTATAGTTGGAATTGGTGGTATAGGTTTTGTTGTTTGAGCTCACCATATGTTTTCTGTTGGAATGGATGTTGATACTCGTGCTTATTTTACTGCAGCTACTATAATTATTGCTGTTCCAACAGGTATTAAAGTATTTAGTTGAATAGCTACTTTACATGGTTCATATTTTAAAATTAGTACTTCTATATTATGAAGTATTGGATTTGTATTTTTATTTACTTTAGGGGGTATTACAGGAGTTGTATTATCTAATTCTTCTTTAGATATTGTATTACATGACACATATTATGTTGTTGCTCATTTTCATTATGTATTAAGAATAGGAGCTGTATTTGCTATTTTAGCTGGGGTAACTTATTGATTTCCTTTATTTTTTGGTGTATATTTAAATGAGAAAAAATCTCAATTACAATTTTACATTATGTTTATTGGTGTTAATATAACTTTTTTTCCTCAACATTTTTTAGGTTTAAATGGAATACCGCGTCGATATTCAGATTATCCTGATGTATATTTATTTTGAAATATAATTTCATCTTTAGGGTCATTATTATCTTTATTTGCTGTAATTATATTTATTTATATTATTTGAGAAAGATTAGTTATAAAATTTTCTTTATATAATAGTTATTCTGTTACTTCTTCATTAGAATGAATTAATAATATTCCTCCTTTGAATCATACTTATAATCAATTAAATTTAATATATTTATAATATTTGTCTGTTTGAGGTTCATTATATTTTCAAAATGGTGTTTCTCCTGTTATGGAATATTTAATTTTTTTTCATGATTATACTATAATAATTATAATTATGATTATAATTATTGTAGGATATATATTAATTAGTTCTTGTTTAAACAATTTTTTTAATTTAAAAATATTTGAAGGTCAAGAATTAGAGAGAATTTGAACTATTTTACCTGCTGTATTTTTATTATTTATTGCTTTTCCGTCTTTACGTTTATTATATTTAATAGAGGAGTCTGGAGATTATGATTTAACTATTAAGGTTATAGGACATCAATGATATTGATCTTATGAATATAGAAATTTTGATTTAAATATATTTGATTCTTATATAAAAAGAGATGAGGATAGAATTTTTCGACTTTTGAATGTTGATAATTGTTTAGCTGTTCCTTATAAAAGTGTAATTCGAATAATTGTAGCAAGTAATGATGTAATTCATTCTTGGACCATCCCTTCTTTAGGGGTAAAGGCTGATGCTGTTCCAGGTCGGTTAAATCAATTAATATTATTATTTAATCGGGTAGGTATATTTTCTGGTCAGTGTTCTGAGATTTGTGGGGCTAATCATAGATTTATGCCTATTTCTATATTAATTATACCTCAAATAAAGTTTTTATCTATATTATAATATTTAATATTAAAAAGTATAGTGGCCGATTAGGTGTTAGTCTCTTAAATTAATTATGAATAATATAGTTAAATTAATATTAATTTGTCAAATTAAAGATGAGTAAATTCCTCAGTTAATACCAATATATTGATTTATGTCTATTTTTATAGTTGTTTTATTAATTTTAATTGTTTTAGATTTTTTTTTTTATAAAGTTTTATATAAGCTATGTGTTAGTAGTGGATTTATACTAATTAATAAAAATATTAATTTATTATGATAATGAGTTTATTTTCTGTATTTGATCCCACATCTTATTTTATATTACCTATTGGATGAATAATTTTAGGTATGATTTTAATATACTACCCTTCTAAATATTATCTTATTGAAAGTGGATTTTTTTTAGTATTTAAATCTGTATTTTTAGGTGTTAGAAAAGTATTTAAAGAAGTATCAATACCTAATTATATAGCATTAAATTTTATTGTTACGATAACATTTATATATTTAATTGCTAATAATTTATTGGGATTATTCCCTTTTATTTTTACTGGAACAGCTCATTTAGTTATTACACTTGGATTTGGAGTTGTATTATGATTATCTTTTTTTATTATAGGGTGATCTAAAAATTTTATTAACAGAGCTGCTCATTTAGTTCCAGAAGGAGCACCTATTGTATTAGCTCCTTTAATAGTATTAATTGAATCAATTAGTCATATTATTCGTCCTTTTACTTTATCTGTTCGATTAGCAGCTAATATAATGGCAGGACATTTAATTGTTGGATTATTATCTAGAATTAGAACAATTAGATTATTTGGATTTTCTGCATCATTAATATTTCAGAGAATTTTATTAGTATTAGAATTTGGTGTTGCAGTTATTCAAGGTTTTGTATTTAGAATTTTATTATTATTATATGCATTAGAATATTATTAACTTTTGGAAAAGTTTTATCATCCCTATCATATAGTTAATATATCCCCTTGACCATTATTAGCGGGTTTTGGAGCTTTAGGTGTAATAATAAGAATAATTAAAATATTTTCTTTTTTTGAGGCTGATATGTTTTTTATATCTATTTTAATAATAATTTTTGTTTCTATATTCTGATGACGAGATGTAATTCGGGAAAGAACGTATCAAGGAAATCATTCATCTATAGTTTTAAGAGGATTAATAGTAGGAATAATTTTATTTATTGTTAGAGAAGTATTTTTTTTTATTTCATTTTTTTGAGCATTTTTTCATTCAAGATTAAGTCCTAATATGGAATTAGGGGTTTCTTGACCTCCTTCTGGGATTATTGCTTTTAATCCATTTCAAGTTCCGTTATTAAATACTGTTATTTTATTAGCGTCAGGAGTTTCTATTACATGATGTCATCAAGCAATACTTAATAATAATTTTATAATTGCTAAGAAATCATTAATACTTACTTGAATATTAGGATTATATTTTTTAATATTACAATATTTTGAATATACTATAGCTTCATTTAGAATTTCTGATTCGGTTTATGGATCAATTTTTTTTATAGCAACTGGCTTTCATGGATTTCATGTAATTATTGGAACATTATTTTTATTTATTATATGATTGCGAATATTAAATTCAGAAATATCTAGATCTCATCATTTTGGTTTTGAAGCAGCAGCTTGATATTGACATTTTGTAGATGTAGTTTGATTATTTTTATTTTCTGTAATATATTGATGAGGTATATAATAAATAAGTATAGGGTACGTTTAATTTCCAATTAAAAAGAACTAAAATTAGTTATATTATTTTTTTTTGTTGTTTTTTTCTTGTATTTGTGGTATATTTATTATTTGGGTTGTTATATTATAAAAAATTAATCGATATAGAAATAATAAGAGCATATGAATGTGGTTTTGATTATAATTCTTTGACTCGATATATATTTTCTTATCGTTTTTTTTTAATTTCAATTTTGTTTATAATTTTTGATGTTGAAGTTTCATTAATAATTCCTCTTCCTTTTTTATTAGAGAGTGAACTTGGTTTATGGGTATTTATTATTTTTTTAATAGTATTAATTGTTGGATTGTTATATGAATATAGTTATGGGGCATTAGATTGATTAAATATTGTAATTAAGTCTTAAACTTAATGCACTGATCTGCCAATAGAAATTAGCATAAATGCATTTCATTGTTAATGAGAAGAAGGACATAGGTAGGAGGTCCCCCTTTTTTCGGCCCAGGGGGGACCGAAAAAGAAGAATAATTAATTTTTGGTATTTTTTAGTAAATAATAACTGATTTGCAATTAGTTGACATGGTTAATCCATATGAATAGTGTTTAAAAAGCTGCTAACTTTTTAATAGCGATAAGCTACATAGTTAAGTGCGGGAGCGGTTTGATTTCGACTCAAAAGGTGATTAAAGTAGTGTTTAACACATCATTATTTCATGATGAAGATGTAGTTATTTTTATCTTCAATAAATTGCTTTAAATATAAGCTATATTAATAAATTATTAGTATAATAGGAATTAGAATTATTATTATAAAGAGTATTATTATAGGTCTTATTTTTAGTATATTTATTATATTAGATGAGTTGCTAAATAAATAGTAAATATTATTTGGTCCATAGTTTTCTATTCATTGTTTATCATTTTTTAAAAATACTAATATTGAGTTAGAGGATAAGTTTTTTGGTATAACGGATAAAATATGTAAAAATCAGATTGAGATTGCTGATATTCCAATGTTTATAAAGTTTTTTTGTTTAAAAGATAATAGAATTCCTAATATTATTCCTATAATAAGAGTAAGTATAATAAGAGTTTTGAATAAATTATTTATTAAAAAGTTTTGTTCTGGAATTAGTATTCATGTTAATATCGAGCCGGCGGAAATTGATAATGGTCCTAAAATTATTATAGGAATAATTGAAGGAGTAGTAATATGATTATATAAATTAGGGTGTGATTTTGTAGTTCATTTATTTGAAATAGTAATTATTCGAATAGAGTATGATGCTGTTATTCCAATTGATATAATTATTAAAAATGATAGTAAACAGTTGATGTTTGATGAAATCATATTTTCAATAATAGAGTCTTTTGAAAAAAATCCTGATATGAATGGGATTCCTATTAAAGCTGTTGATGTAATTCCTAGGGTTGATGATGGAATGTGTATAGATTTTATATTTATTCCTATTATTCGTATATCTTGATATATAGATTCATGGATTATGGTTCCTGCACATATAAATATTGTTGATTTAAATAGAGCATGAATAATTAAATGTAAGAAGGCTAATATTAAATTGTTTATTGAAATTGCAAATATTATTATGGCGATTTGTCTTAGTGTTGAATATGCAATAATTTTTTTTAAATCTTGTTCTCAACAGGCTGTTATTCTAGCATAGATAGTAGTTATGGTTGCAATTATTATTAATATCATAGATAAATTAGTGTGATTTGATAAAATACGTAGTAGTATATACACTCCTGCTGTTACTAAAGTTGATGAGTGAACTAAAGCTGAAATTGGAGTTGGTGCAGCTATTGCTATAGGTAATCATGCTGAGAATGGGAATTGTGCTCTTTTAGAGCAAGCAGCTAAAATTATAAATAATATAGGCAAATATGAAAATTCTTTTTTAATATAAAATGATCAATTTATGATTATTATATTTATTCCTATGGCTAGTAGAATTAAAATATCTCCAATTCGATTTCTAATTAATGTAATGGATCCAGAGGAAGCTGATGAATAATTTTGATAGTAGATTACTAAAACATATGAGGATAATCCTAATCCATCTCAACCTAGTAGTAAAAGAAATATATTATTTCTTAAAATAAGAATAATTATAGATAAAATAAATAGTATTATTATTAATATAAATTTATAATGTTCTTTAGAATTAATATAGTAAATTCTAAATAGTAGAATTAATCTTGAAATAAATGTTACAGTTCTTGTAAATAGTATTGATATTCAATCTATAATAATATCAGCAGAAATTGAGAATGTATTAATTTTTATTATGGGAATTGTTGTTATAATAAATATATTATTATTTAATATAAATATTGATATTAATAAGGATATAATGGAAATTAATATGATTAATTTTATTATTATTATTATAATTTTGTTATTATAGTTCCACAAACTATTGTTTTAATAAACTATTATAATATATATATATATTAATATATAAGTAAGTCTATTTTAAGAATTAAAGCTAGTAATGGGATTATATGCATGAATATAGAAGTGAAGGTTTTTTGATTTGAATTAAAGAATGAATATTTTATGTTATTGTTATTGTGAGTAATATTAATGAAGAGTGAAAGTGAAAATGAAGCAGTAGCTAATGATATAATAAATATTACAATGATTGTTTGGTTAGATCATATTATTATTGATGATATTAATAAGATTTCTCTAAAAGTATTGATTGTAGGAGGAGCTGAAATATTAATAGCTATAAATATTGATCATCAAAATACTATATTTGGGAAAATGATTATTAATCCTTTAAGTAGTATTAAATTTCGGGTGTGATATTTAAAATAAATATCATTGACTAGGAAGAAAAGTGCTGATGAGGATAAACCATGTGCTACTATTATAATAATAGCTCCTATTAATCCATTGTAATTTAATGAGAAAATTCCTATTAATACAAATCCTATATGAGCGATGGAGGAGTAAGCAATTATAGCTTTTATATCTTGTTGTCGGATACATCTTATACTTGTGGCTGTTGCACCAATTAATGAAATTCTAATAATTCAATAGTTAATTTTTCTAATTGATTTTAAACATAAAGGTATGAATCGAATTAATCCATATCCTCCTATTTTTAATAGAATTGCTGCAAGTACTATTGATCCTTCGAGTGGTGCTTCTACATGTGCTTTTGGTAATCATAAGTGAAATAAATATATTGGAGATTTAATTAGAAATGCTATTAGGAAAAAAATAATTATGTTAAATTTGAATATTAAAATGTTTAGAATTGTAAATGAAAGGTTAGCTTTTATTATAATGATTCTGGTAAGAAGTGGTAATGATGCTGTAATAGTATAAATTATTAAATAAATTCTTGCTTGAATTCGTTCTGATTGTATTCCTTGTATTGTAATTAAAATTAAAGTTGGAATTAAGATTAATTCAAATAAAATGTAAAAGTTTATTACATTTCTTATTATAAATATTATTATTAGTATTAAGAATATAGGTGTAATAGTAGATGTAATTCTTTTGAAATTTGATGAGGAGATTAAAATTAGTATGATTGTAATAATAGTTAGTATTAATATAATTATTGAGATTATGTCTGTAGTTATTTTATTATTAATAATATATAAGTTAGAATAATTACAAATATTATAAGATATAAATATTTTTATAATAAATAAAATTATAATTATTATGGGTAATGATTTGATTATAATAATAGATATTATAGATACTACAATTATTTTTGTCAAAAGTTAACATATTAATATATATTGAATTAGATGATTTGTGTGAATGTGATATTGAAATTATTAGTCTTAGACCTATTCTAGAACCTCTAACTATAATTACTAATATAATAAGTAGAGATGTATTAGATGATATGTCTAAGTAAATAGATAATATTGAGAATATAGATAGGATTAAAAGTTCTAATCTTAATAATATTATAATGATATTTTTTCGTCATCAACATGTTCTTATTATTCTAAATATAATTATTGTAAGTATTGAATTAATTTATGTTTTTTCTACATCCAAAGTAGATATTTTAATAAATTAATTAGAACTTTTGGAAATAATATTATTTTTGTTTGGAATTATATTTATTATTAGAGTTCAACCAATATTAATAGTTAGTATATTAATATTAATTGTAATTTTATATTCTATGATAATATATAATATTTTATCAGGTTATTGGTTTGGATATTTATTAGTAATAGTGATGTTAAGAGGAATAATAGTAGTATTTACTTATATAGTTAGATTAATTCCTAATGAAAGATTTGAAAGTTATAATGTTTTTTATGTTTTATTAATTTTAGTAATATTAATATTAGGTTTTGAAGTATTTTTTTATAAATTTGATTTTTTTCATATAAGTTTATCTTTGTGGTTATCATATTTTAGAGTTTTTACTATTTTTATAGTGGTATTTTTGTTAATTATAATATTAGTAGTAGTATGATTGAGTTCAATAGATGAGGGTTCTATTCGAATTTATTTAGGTGCCTGAGTAAAGGGTTAATTTGATAGATTAAATTATGATTAATTTTTATTACAGTTCGTAGGAAGGATAAGTTATTAGGAATTGTAAGAGGTTCTCTTGTAGATTTACCATCACCTTCTAGATTAAGATATTTTTGAAATTTCGGATCTTTATTAGGGTTATTTTTAATAATTCAGATTTTGTCTGGTTTATTTTTATCTTTTCATTTTAGAGGTGATGTAAATTTATCCTTTGATGTAATTATTCATATAATACGAGATGTAAATTATGGTTGATTAATTCGTAGAATCCATGCTAATGGGGCTAGAATATTTTTTTTATTAATATATATTCATATTGGTCGTGGACTTTACTATAGATCTTATTATTTTAAGAAAACTTGATTAAGTGGGGTGACTATTTTATTATTATCAATAGCAGCAGCTTTTTTAGGTTATGTATTACCTTGAGGTCAGATATCTTTTTGGGCAGCTACTGTTATTACTAATTTATTGTCTGCAATTCCTTATATAGGTGTAATATTAGTAGAATGAGTTTGAGGAGGTTTTGCTGTAGGAAATCCTACTTTAACACGTTTTTTTGCTTTTCATTTTATTTTACCTTTTATTGTTTTATTTATAGTATTATTGCATTTGTTTTTTCTTCATGAGACGGGATCTAGAAATCCTGTAGGAGTTTCAAGAGATTATGATAGGGTTTATTTTCACCCTTATTTTAGAGTAAGGGATTTTTATGGTTTTTTTGTTTTTTTTATATTTTTTTTCTTTTTATGTATATTATATCCTTATATATTTATGGATGTGGAAAATTTTATTTCTTCTGATCCTTTAGTAACTCCTGTCCATATTCAACCTGAATGATATTTTTTATTTGCTTATACTATTTTACGATCTATTCCTAGCAAGGTTGGAGGGGTTTTTGCTTTGATTATATCTGTAATGATTCTTTATTTTATTCCTTTTTTTCTTGTACATAAATTTCGTAGAATAATAATGTATTATTATATAAAATATATATATTGATTATATGTAGTTAATTGATTATTATTGACTTGAATTGGAGCTTGTGTTGTTGAATTACCTTATATGGTTGTAGGAATATTTTTTAGATTTATATATTTTTTTATATTATTTGTATTTTGAATGGTATATAAGGTTCAAGATTTTATTATATTGTGATTTTAATATTAATTGTTTTGAAAGCAGTTATTAAGTTTATACTTTAAAGTCTTTCTAATTAGTTTAAGTAAAAACATAATTTATTAATTATATAATATTATATAAATGAAAATAAAAGGTTTATAGGAATAATAACGATAAATAATGATACAGGTAAAAATATTTTTCATCTTAGATTCATTAGTAAATCATATCGAAATCGTGGATAAGTTGCTCGTACTCATAGTAATGTAATAGTAATAATGATAAGAATAATAGGGGATATTAATATTTTAGGGAATGTAAAAAATATGATAGTTGTAATTATTCTTAATACAATTATTCTTATATATTCTGCAAGAAAAATTAAGGCAAATCATCCCCCTATATATTCTACATTGAATCCTGATACTAATTCAGATTCACCTTCGGCGAAATCAAATGGTGCTCGATTAGTTTCTGCTAAACAGGATGTAATTCATATAATAAATAGTCTAATATTTCCAATGAAAAATATTAATATATTCTGAGATAATATTATTTCATGGAATGAATAAGAGAATGCTAAGATAGAAATAAATAGTAAAATTATAAAGAATGATACTTCATATGAAATTATTTGAGCTACACTTCGGATTGATCCTAAATTTCTATATTTTGAATTAGTAGATCATCCAATAATTAAAATAATATATACAGCCATTCTTGAAATAATAAAAAATAATAAGATATTATGTTTATTGTCATATATTGAAAAATTATTAAAATTAATAATAGGGATAATTAATATAGAGATTAATAAGGATATAGCTGGTGTAGAAATTGATAATAATATATTTATTATTTCTGAATATGAAAGGTTTTTGTTAAAGAGTTTTAAAGCATCTCTGAATGGTTGTAATAGTCCTATAAATCCTACTTTATTAGGCCCTTTTCGAATTTGTATGTATCTTAGAATCTTTCGTTCTAAAATTGTATAGAAAGCTACTCTGATTAAGATTCTGATTGTAATAATTATATAATTTATAATAAAGGTAATTTTACTTTATTTAGATTCTAATTCTAATGCATTGATCTGCCAAATAAATAATGTAATTAGCTTTTTAGGTCCTTTCGTACTGTAAAAAAAATTCTAGAAGATATAAACCGACCTGGTTTACACCGGTCTGAACTCAAATCATGTAATTTTTGAAAAGTCGAACAGACTTCCTTTTATTTCTTTTGCTTAATTTAGGTTATTAATTCAACATCGAGGTCATAATCTAATTTTTTTATAAGGTCTTTGAAAATTTATTATGCTGTTATCCCCATGGTAATTTGATCTTTTTAATTGAATTAGATCAATTTTTAATTATATTTATTAAAATTTTAATTAATTAACTGCCCCAGTTAAATAATGATAAAATTCAACGGGGTCTTATTGTCTAACTTATTTATAAATGTTTTTTTACATTTAAAAAAATTTAAAATTGTAATATTAAATAAATTAACTGGAATGTAAAATCTTTTATTCTAGTCTTTATTTAAAAAACAAATTATTATGCTACCTTAGCACAGATTCTGCGGCTATTTAATTATCATTGAGCAGATTTTACTAATAATAATTATTCTATTAGAAATGTTTTTGATAAACAGTCATTCAGTTATAGGTGAATTAATTTAATTAAATTAATAATTTATTTATATAGATATTATTATTATTTTTGTAATGTAATTCTAATGTTGGTATTATAATTAAACAAAAAATGGTTATTAAACATTTTGGATACTATTAGTTCTTTTTTTTTATTTGATTTTATTTAATAATTATAATAATTTATTTTATTATGTATTAGTATTGTTTGTTTTTTTAGAAAACTAGATATTAAGAAATTCGGATATGTTTAATAACTATTATTAATTAAATTAGTTTTATGAAACAAAAATTGTTTAAAAATAATAGATCATTTCTTTTCGAGAAATTATTATTATTAAGTGTAATAATTTGTTCCTGATACAAAAGGAAAATTGTTTTTCTTTTTAATAATTAATTTATCTTTTCAGTTAAATTTTAATGTTTATTTAAATTAATTGAATATTTATTTTTAGTAAATTTTAATAAGGATTTATTATTTTTAGTTATTTTCAGTGTAAGTGAAATGCTGTAAAAGCTTTTTATTCCTTAATACTTTTTCCAAAATATTAACTGTGTTACGACTTACCTTATCTTGAGATAAGGGTGACGGGCGATATGTGCACTTGACGATCTTTATTCATATAATAATAATATTAATATATTACTTATAAATCCTTTTTCTTAAAAAGTTTTAGTTTTATTCCTTAAATATTTTTATTGTAATCCATTTTAGACTTATTTGTAGATTAAACCTTGACCTAACTTTTTATTTTTTATTTTGAATAATTATTTGTATTAATTCTTGATGGTGATATATAAATTATTAAATTAAGTTAAATTTATCGTGTATTTTCGATTATAAAACAGATTCCTCTAATAAAGGTAAAAGCCGCCGTTGTAAGTAGGTTTTAATTTATTTACTACCTTTAATTATCTAAAGATACTAGGGTATCTAATCCTATTTTTAGTTTTAGTTTTAAATTTAATATTATTTAAAGTATAAATTTATTCAATTTCACTTGAAAGTAAATTTTTGAATTATATTAATTGTTTAATATAAATATATATGAATTTATATAATGTATAACCGCAACTGCTGGCACGTTAGTTTGTTTATTTATAATATAATTATCTTTAATATTATAAATATTTATAAGTGTTATTAAGAGTAAATTATTTTTGGATCCTAATATTAATGTAACATATAGTTTACCTTATTTTTATACTACAGAATGATTTCATTTCTTTAAAAATCAAATTTTTATGTGTCTTTTTACACTACTTGTAGTAATTTTCTGTTTTTTGTAAAAATTTTGCAATTTTACCCCCCCCGTACAGAAATTGTTGTTTTTTTTTAAAAGCAAGAGATTCGATTTTTAGGCCGCCATCAAAAATTTATACCCAAAGTTTTTGAAAGGTATCCGTTTTAATTTCCAACGCGTTGGAAATTAAAATGGCTATAAATCCGTAAGGATTTATATATATAAAAAATGCATGTTCTATAAAATTTTTCCCATAATTATCTTTTTTTTCCTAGAAAAATACTAAAACATTATTAATATAACAAATTATTATGATATATAATGATTGTAGTTCTAGGAGGTCCACAAAGACCTCCTAGAATTACAATCCTTTTATATTATAGATATGAGTTACAACAATTAGTATAAATATTTATTTCCTCCTATGCTCTATCATTTCATTTGAAGTAATTGTTATAGGAGCATATATACATATGTAATTTATACCATAAGTTTTTTTAAGGTATCCATTTATTATTTGATCCCATTATTTAATTAATTTTAAGTAAATTTTTAATGTTTCCTAATATGTTGGCAAACTAAAAATTATTACATTTTAAAAATTGTTAATGTATCCTATGGTAGTTTTGGAGGCCCCTGGCCCCCAAAAAGGGGCCTCCAATACTACCCATAGATGACTCTACTATGTCATTTGATTAAATCTTTGTCTTTTATATATAAGTAATAATTAATATTATTTATCATTTATTTGCTTTTGTTTATTTATTTAATATATAAAAATGAATTAATTAAATAATGTAGTTCTAGGAGGTCCACAAAGACCTCCGTAGAACTACTACATTTAAATGTTAGATATTTATTTACATAATTACGTAGTTATATTAAGTACCTTTTCCCTCCATGCTCTATCACTTCTTTTAGAAGTAATTGTTATAGGAGCATATATACATAAATGTTTTATAACATATATAAAATGTTTATTATTAATAATTAAAATATACATATATATATATATACATAAATGTTTTATGACTATATAAAATGTTTATTATTAATAATTAAAATATACATATATATATATATACATAAATGTTTTATGACTATATAAAATGTTTATTATTAATAATTAAAATATACATATATATATATACATAAATGTTTTATGACATATAATTTTTTTATAAATGTGTAACTTTTGATAAATAATGTAATTAGCTTTTTAGTCCTTTTTGTATTGTAAGAGAAATTTTAGAAGATATAAATTGATTTGGTTTATACTCTCTGGATTCAAATCATGTAGTTTTTGAGAAGTCGATCGACTTCCTTTTATTTCTTTGCTTAATTTAGGTTATTTAATTTGACATCGAGGTCATAATTTAATTTTTTTATAAGGTCTTTAGAAGTTTATTATGTTGTTATCTTATGGCAATTTGATCTTTTTAATTGAATTAGATCACTTGAATTAATATAATAGTTTTTATTTTCATGATATTATTATTAAATTATAAGATTAGGTTTTAAACTTAGGTCTTTCTAATTAGTTTAAGTAAAAACATAAATTTTGTAAATTTATAAAGAATTAATAAAAAATTAATAATGTATAAAAGTTAAAATATTTGTAATTTTCTGTTTTTTGTAAAAATTTTGCAATTTTACCCCCCCCGTACAGAAATTGTTGTTTTTTTTTAAAAGCAAGAGATTCGATTTTTAGGCCGCCATCAAAAATTTATACCCAAAGTTTTTGAAAGGTATCCGTTTTAATTTCCAACGCGTTGGAAATTAAAATGGCTATAAATCCGTAAGGATTTATATATATAAAAAATGCATGTTCTATAAAATTTTTCCCATAATTATCTTTTTTTTCCTAGAAAAATACTAAAACATTATTAATATAACAAATTATTATGATATATAATGATTGTAGTTCTAGGAGGTCCACAAAGACCTCCTAGAATTACAATCCTTTTATATTATAGATATGAGTTACAACAATTAGTATAAATATTTATTTCCTCCTATGCTCTATCATTTCATTTGAAGTAATTGTTATAGGAGCATATATACATATGTAATTTATACCATAAGTTTTTTTAAGGTATCCATTTATTATTTGATCCCATTATTTAATTAATTTTAAGTAAATTTTTAATGTTTCCTAATATGTTGGCAAACTAAAAATTATTACATTTTAAAAATTGTTAATGTATCCTATGGTAGTTTTGGAGGCCCCTGGCCCCCAAAAAGGGGCCTCCAATACTACCCATAGATGACTCTACTATGTCATTTGATTAAATCTTTGTCTTTTATATATAAGTAATAATTAATATTATTTATCATTTATTTGCTTTTGTTTATTTATTTAATATATAAAAATGAATTAATTAAATAATGTAGTTCTAGGAGGTCCACAAAGACCTCCGTAGAACTACTACATTTAAATGTTAGATATTTATTTACATAATTACGTAGTTATATTAAGTACCTTTTCCCTCCATGCTCTATCACTTCTTTTAGAAGTAATTGTTATAGGAGCATATATACATAAATGTTTTATAACATATATAAAATGTTTATTATTAATAATTAAAATATACATATATATATACATAAATGTTTTATGACTATATAAAATGTTTATTATTAATAATTAAAATATACATATATATATATATATACATAAATGTTTTATGACATATAATTTTTTTATAAATGTGTAACTTTTGATAAATAATGTAATTAGCTTTTTAGTCCTTTTTGTATTGTAAGAGAAATTTTAGAAGATATAAATTGATTTGGTTTATACTCTCTGGATTCAAATCATGTAGTTTTTGAGAAGTCGATCGACTTCCTTTTATTTCTTTGCTTAATTTAGGTTATTTAATTTGACATCGAGGTCATAATTTAATTTTTTTATAAGGTCTTTAGAAGTTTATTATGTTGTTATCTTATGGCAATTTGATCTTTTTAATTGAATTAGATCACTTGAATTAATATAATAGTTTTTATTTTCATGATATTATTATTAAATTATAAGATTAGGTTTTAAACTTAGGTCTTTCTAATTAGTTTAAGTAAAAACATAAATTTTGTAAATTTATAAAGAATTAATAAAAAATTAATAATGTATAAAAGTTAAAATATTTGTAATTTTCTGTTTTTTGTAAAAATTTTGCAATTTTACCCCCCCCCGTACAGAAATTGTTGTTTTTTTTTAAAAGCAAGAGATTCGATTTTTAGGCCGCCATCAAAAATTTATACCCAAAGTTTTTGAAAGGTATCCGTTTTAATTTCCAACGCGTTGGAAATTAAAATGGCTATAAATCCGTAAGGATTTATATATATAAAAAATGCATGTTCTATAAAATTTTTCCCATAATTATCTTTTTTTTCCTAGAAAAATACTAAAACATTATTAATATAACAAATTATTATGATATATAATGATTGTAGTTCTAGGAGGTCCACAAAGACCTCCTAGAATTACAATCCTTTTATATTATAGATATGAGTTACAACAATTAGTATAAATATTTATTTCCTCCTATGCTCTATCATTTCATTTGAAGTAATTGTTATAGGAGCATATATACATATGTAATTTATACCATAAGTTTTTTTAAGGTATCCATTTTATTATTTTAGATTACGCGCATGAGATAAGATATATTTTAGAGTAAATAGGTTTCTAGCTGTTGTCCTAGGTAGTGAGTTTGTGTGGACTTATAAATTTTTGCTAAAAATTAGTACATTGTGGGTAGAGATATGAAAATGTATCCTATGGTAGATTTATGAGTAGTGCCCGCTGTCCCCCAAAAGAGGGGCCTCCGATACGGAGCCCATAGGGGGGTGCGACTCTACGTCGGAAAGGTAACGTTCTTGCCGGTCTGGATTTAGACTATGATCGTTTTATGTAAAGTGATCACTTAATATTGATAAGTCATTTATTGCTTTAAGTTATTAGAGTTTAATTATATAAAAATGAATTACGTAGCGGAGCATGTGGTTCTGAAGGAGTGTCCCCTAAGACCCCCGTAAACGACTACATTGTCTATAGATGTTTAGGAGTTGATTTTATTATACATAATTACGTGAGTGGAGATAAAAGTGACCTGTCCCGTCCATGCTCTATCATCTAAGGCGAGTTAGAAGTAAAAGTCTTACATGGTCGGATACATCTTATACTTGTGGCTGTTGCACCAATTAATGAAAATTCTAATAATTCAATAGTTAATTTTTCTAATTGATTTTTAAACATAAAGGTATGAATCGAATTAATCCATATCCTCCTATTTTTAATAGAATTTGCTGCAAGTACTATTGATCCTTCGAGTGGTGCTTCTACATGTGCTTTTGGTAATCATAAGTGAAATTAAATATATTGGAGATTTAATTAGAAATGCTATTAGGAAAAAAAAATAATTATGTTAAATTTGAATATTAAAAATGTTTAGAATTGTAAATGAAAGGTTAGCTTTTATTATAATGAATTCTGGTAAGAAGTGGTAATGATGCTGTAATAGTATATAAATTATTAAATAAATTCTTGCTGAATTCGTTCTGATTGTATTCCTTGTATTGTAATTTAGAAATTAAAGTTGGGAATTAAGATTAATTCAAATAAAAATGTTAAAAAGGTTTATTACATTTCTTATTATAAATATTATTATTAGTATTATTAAGAATATAGGTGTAATAGTAGATGTAATTCTTTTGAAATTTGATGAGGAGTATTAAAATTAGTATGATTGTAATAATAGTTAGTATTAATATAATTTATTGAGATTATGTCTGTAGTTATTTTATTATTTAATAATATTATATAGTTATGAATAATTACAAATATTATAAGATATAAATATTTTTATAATAAATAAAATTATAATTATTATGGGTAATGATTTGATTATAATAATAGATATTATAGATACTACAATTATTTTTGTCAAAAGTTAACATATTAATATATATTGAATTAGATGATTTGTGTGAATGTGATATTGAAATTATTAGTCTTAGACCTATTCTAGAACCTCTAACTATAATTACTAATATAATAAGTAGAGATGTATTAGATGATATGTCTAAGTAAATAGATAATATTGAGAATATAGATAGGATTAAAAGTTCTAATCTTAATAATATTATAATGATATTTTTTCGTCATCAACATGTTCTTATTATTCTAAATATAATTATTGTAAGTATTGAATTAATTTATGTTTTTTCTACATCCAAAGTAGATATTTTAATAAATTAATTAGAACTTTTGGAAATAATATTATTTTTGTTTGGAATTATATTTATTATTAGAGTTCAACCAATATTAATAGTTAGTATATTAATATTAATTGTAATTTTATATTCTATGATAATATATAATATTTTATCAGGTTATTGGTTTGGATATTTATTAGTAATAGTGATGTTAAGAGGAATAATAGTAGTATTTACTTATATAGTTAGATTAATTCCTAATGAAAGATTTGAAAGTTATAATGTTTTTTATGTTTTATTAATTTTAGTAATATTAATATTAGGTTTTGAAGTATTTTTTTATAAATTTGATTTTTTTCATATAAGTTTATCTTTGTGGTTATCATATTTTAGAGTTTTTACTATTTTTATAGTGGTATTTTTGTTAATTATAATATTAGTAGTAGTATGATTGAGTTCAATAGATGAGGGTTCTATTCGAATTTATTTAGGTGCCTGAGTAAAGGGTTAATTTGATAGATTAAATTATGATTAATTTTTATTACAGTTCGTAGGAAGGATAAGTTATTAGGAATTGTAAGAGGTTCTCTTGTAGATTTACCATCACCTTCTAGATTAAGATATTTTTGAAATTTCGGATCTTTATTAGGGTTATTTTTAATAATTCAGATTTTGTCTGGTTTATTTTTATCTTTTCATTTTAGAGGTGATGTAAATTTATCCTTTGATGTAATTATTCATATAATACGAGATGTAAATTATGGTTGATTAATTCGTAGAATCCATGCTAATGGGGCTAGAATATTTTTTTTATTAATATATATTCATATTGGTCGTGGACTTTACTATAGATCTTATTATTTTAAGAAAACTTGATTAAGTGGGGTGACTATTTTATTATTATCAATAGCAGCAGCTTTTTTAGGTTATGTATTACCTTGAGGTCAGATATCTTTTTGGGCAGCTACTGTTATTACTAATTTATTGTCTGCAATTCCTTATATAGGTGTAATATTAGTAGAATGAGTTTGAGGAGGTTTTGCTGTAGGAAATCCTACTTTAACACGTTTTTTTGCTTTTCATTTTATTTTACCTTTTATTGTTTTATTTATAGTATTATTGCATTTGTTTTTTCTTCATGAGACGGGATCTAGAAATCCTGTAGGAGTTTCAAGAGATTATGATAGGGTTTATTTTCACCCTTATTTTAGAGTAAGGGATTTTTATGGTTTTTTTGTTTTTTTTATATTTTTTTTCTTTTTATGTATATTATATCCTTATATATTTATGGATGTGGAAAATTTTATTTCTTCTGATCCTTTAGTAACTCCTGTCCATATTCAACCTGAATGATATTTTTTATTTGCTTATACTATTTTACGATCTATTCCTAGCAAGGTTGGAGGGGTTTTTGCTTTGATTATATCTGTAATGATTCTTTATTTTATTCCTTTTTTTCTTGTACATAAATTTCGTAGAATAATAATGTATTATTATATAAAATATATATATTGATTATATGTAGTTAATTGATTATTATTGACTTGAATTGGAGCTTGTGTTGTTGAATTACCTTATATGGTTGTAGGAATATTTTTTAGATTTATATATTTTTTTATATTATTTGTATTTTGAATGGTATATAAGGTTCAAGATTTTATTATATTGTGATTTTAATATTAATTGTTTTGAAAGCAGTTATTAAGTTTATACTTTAAAGTCTTTCTAATTAGTTTAAGTAAAAACATAATTTATTAATTATATAATATTATATAAATGAAAATAAAAGGTTTATAGGAATAATAACGATAAATAATGATACAGGTAAAAATATTTTTCATCTTAGATTCATTAGTAAATCATATCGAAATCGTGGATAAGTTGCTCGTACTCATAGTAATGTAATAGTAATAATGATAAGAATAATAGGGGATATTAATATTTTAGGGAATGTAAAAAATATGATAGTTGTAATTATTCTTAATACAATTATTCTTATATATTCTGCAAGAAAAATTAAGGCAAATCATCCCCCTATATATTCTACATTGAATCCTGATACTAATTCAGATTCACCTTCGGCGAAATCAAATGGTGCTCGATTAGTTTCTGCTAAACAGGATGTAATTCATATAATAAATAGTCTAATATTTCCAATGAAAAATATTAATATATTCTGAGATAATATTATTTCATGGAATGAATAAGAGAATGCTAAGATAGAAATAAATAGTAAAATTATAAAGAATGATACTTCATATGAAATTATTTGAGCTACACTTCGGATTGATCCTAAATTTCTATATTTTGAATTAGTAGATCATCCAATAATTAAAATAATATATACAGCCATTCTTGAAATAATAAAAAATAATAAGATATTATGTTTATTGTCATATATTGAAAAATTATTAAAATTAATAATAGGGATAATTAATATAGAGATTAATAAGGATATAGCTGGTGTAGAAATTGATAATAATATATTTATTATTTCTGAATATGAAAGGGTTTTTGTTAAAGAGTTTTTAAAGCATCTCTGAATGGTTGTAATAGTCCTATAAATCCTACTTTATTAGGCCCTTTTCGAATTTGTATGTATCTTAGAATCTTTCGTTCTAAAATTGTATAGAAAGCTACTCTGATTAAGATTCTGATTGTAATAATTATATAATTTATAATAAAGGTAATTTTACTTTATTTAGATTCTAATTCTAATGCATTGATCTGCCAATAAATAATGTAATTAGCTTTTTAGGTCCTTTCGTA
>JAWZYV010011257.1:0-15181 GCA_038373885.1 Cheiracanthium punctorium
AGGGGGGGAAAATCTTCCGTTGCTCCTCCATTTTATGGGGGCGGATTTTGCGGTTTGTGCAAAAATCTTTTATCGGTAAACCCCGAATTGCCATTAAAAAGTTGTAAAATTCGCGACGAGAATGTCCTCTTACCCACTGCAGTCACGTTAGACGCAGCGGCAATCAGCATCGGCCTTAAGTGATACTGAAGCATAGACGAACAATCCAACCCTCCGCTATTTGTACAGCTTTCATTCTTTCAACTACTCTCATAAGTTATCCACACCACCCAGACGTATGGGTACAAATCCTCATTATAAAAGTAAAACATATTCTAAGATATCAGACAAAGCGAGTACCTGGCAATGTATAGCTGGTCTGGTTTTAAAAAAGAAAGCTCGAATTTTAAATAGCAGGTAATAGTTGTAAATAGCAATTGAGGGTGGTTTAGTACAGTCCTCACAGAAAAGGATGGGAATTACTTAATCTGGAAAACTTAATGCCATCCTAAAATTCGAAAATGTTTGCTGTGAACACTGTATATTGCACGGTGGCTGTAAAATGGGTTAATGCACTCAGTAATTATACTCTGCACACACTAAAATGTTAATGGGTAGGGTCCGCGAACAACATGAATAAAGGTCGTTGCTGATTAGCCACGACAGTGGCTCTTGTCGTCACTACAGTGGTTAAGGCGATATTTTTTCGTTCGAAATTTACGACTTTTAATGACCAGTCAGGATCTACCAACAAAAGATTAATGTGTTAAACTGAAAACTCTGTCCCCCCCACACAATGGAGAGAGCAACGGAACATTTTTTCCTGTATCAGTCCCGTCGTCCATTGAAAAGCATAAAACGCGTGGCTTATGAGCATCGGTCTTAACTTGATCGGTATAAGGCGGACGATAGCTCTGCCCCCCTTCCCTCCGAGTTTTCTTTCGACGGTTCTTGCAGCAAACAACATACTTATTTAGTTGTGATATACCATGTCTAATTATACATTGGGAGAAAAAGTATTGGGAAAACAATGTATCATCCTCACGAAAAACGGAGCCCCCCCCCAGATGGTTTCTCTGGATCCGCCCCTGCGGCGGATGTGGATGCAGGCGCTCTGATTACAAGCCGGGCTCCAGTACAGGAAAAACAAAACAAAAACAAAAAAACCCGTGAATACTATTCGAATTGTATTTACAGTTTCATTATTCGACCACTGTTCGCGACTTCACTATGCCCACCACTATGTGGTGGCGGATCATTTAACCCTTTAATGCACAGTGATCCCGCTCTGGGAACACCAAACTCTGACGTTTTGACTGTTGCCAGTCACGAAGAAATAGATTGGATTTCTATAAAAATAGTTGCGGGTGACATAGCTCCACGAGAATCCTTTACTTTTTAGCACGTCATTTCCCGTAAACAAAATTGTCACGATTATTTTTAACTGCACTGGCATCTGTTGAAAAATGGAAGAATGTGAGAACCCTGTGAGTAGATTGCCCAATGATGAAAATAGGGCAGCCGTTGCCATCGCTCGACTTAATTACCAGCAAGATGGCGGACGATAGAAACGTTCATCGCGTGCCACAGATCTAGAGACCCTTTTTTGACGCAGCTGGCTGTGCCCGGCACAGCCAGCTGGGTCTCTACCGAAATTTATCGCGATCACATTATTGTACCTCGTACAAGGAAATAAAAAAATGTATGTATTTTTCTTGTATAATATGATTTTTTACATCCAGCTGTGCATTGATATAAATTTGAAACGAATTTAAAAACTTGTTCATTGGTCGTAATGAACTAAAGATTTTGTAGTGCGCTCCCGTAAATAAAAAGCAATACCAATACGCTATTTTTAATGGGTTGCACGGTAAATAGTACATGGCAAGAAAGTAATTTCAGATTTTTTAAATGGGGAACAAAAAATTCCAAAACGGGTGGGTTATCAGATTTTTTGAAATAAAGCCCACGTTCTTTTTTTTTTTTGTATGCTTGTCTGCTTATCTGTAAAAAATTTAAAACTGATCGTTCTGGTAGGAGTAAATATTAAACATAACTTTGTACAAACTAAAATTACCCTCTTGCCAACTCAATAGTACCAATAGAATATAGGGAACTGTCCTTGACCAAATGAAAAGTTTATTATAACAGATGGTTAACCCTTTGAGGCGTAACCCTTTCCCAATGCTGAAAAAAGGGCAGCCGTTGTCATCGCTCAACTTAACTACCAGCAAGATGGCGGACGATAGAAACGTTCATCGCGTGCCACAGATCTAGAGACCCCTTTTTTGACGCAGATGGCTGTGCACAGCCATCTGCGTCAAAAAAGGGGTCTCTAGATCTGAGGCACGCGATGAACGTTTCTATCGTCCGCCATCTTGCTGGTAGTTAAGTTGAGCGATGACAACGGCTGCCCTTTTTTCAGCATTGGGTAATCTATCCGGCTCTTCTCGCGTTCTTCGATTTTTCGGCAGATGTCAGTGCCGTTAAAAATAATCGTGACCATTTTTTTGCGGGAAATGACGTGCTAAAAAGTAAAGGATTCTCGTGGAGCTCTGTCAGCCGCAACTATTCTTATAAAAATCCAATCTATTCAACGTGACTGGCAACAGTCAAAACGTCAGAGTTTGGCGTTCCCGGAGCGGAGACACTGCGCGTTAAAGGGTTAAACTTGTCAAAGTACCGAATTTGACGATGGTTCTGATTGACAGAAACATTCACAGCACGGTGATATACACTTTACTAATAAATTGTTAATCTCTAAATTAACAATCAATCAAAACTTAGAACAGAAGAATTCAGTACGTCCGTCTGTCTTGATTTTATCTCAATTAAAAATTCTTTTTCCTTCACGAAATTCGTCATTTTAGCTAGGGATGTACAAAAGACGAAAAATAGGCCTGTCTCCCAGAACGGCCGTAAAGCTTTGTCTCGTCTCGAAAAATTCCTATGCAGTAATGATAAAAACGTTTGTCTCGCCTCGTCTAGCATCCTTCTCTGACTTTTACTGATCCCCACCAAGATATTGCTGAGAAGGCAAAATGCCCGTTTAGTCCATTGATATGTATATTAAACTGGATTTCTGTCTTGGCAATAGTCTACATTGTGAGATTTCGAGCAGCCTGACTATGGCTAAAATCTCCAAAAAGAAGTGGCAGAAGGTCGTGCTCCGTGTAAACCACTTAACAATTTTTTTGTTAACAGAAATTTCGCACAATATAGTAACATTTTTGAATTAAATGCTTGTGTTGGTTGTTCTCTTAAAAAGCTATTCAACGAAAATTCTATTTGCGAAATGGTTCATTATATTCAGTGCATTTTGGCAGCTATGGATATCTTCCTGCCGCCTTTCTGAGGATTTTAGTAACTCCCAGACGGCTAGGAAAATCGCATCAAGGCAGCAATCCAGCTTAGCATATTAATCAATGGTTTAGTCCGAAGCGTTTACAAGAATCTGTAGACAGAAAATACGTCCAGGAAATGCCGAGAAATCGATACCTCTAGCATTCAAGGGATGGTTTGGTAAGAGTTGGGTTTTGCTGTGGACCAGTGGGTTCTTTGAAATGGCGGACGGGGTAGAGAAAGAGGTATGCTTTTTACTTGATAGTGGACATGGGCGCCGGCAGCATAGGGCAAGGGGGGGCAATGCCCCCCCTGGATTTTTGTATGCAGTGTTTTCCCTTGTTTTTTTGCTCTTTCCAACAGGGTAACCATACGCTGAAGGAGTCTTTGCCCCCCCCCCCCCCGGGAAATATTCTGTCGGTGCCTATGATAGTGGACCAGTGTCCGAATCCCTGAAATGGTGGGAAATTGAAAGTATGGAATTTCACGAGGATATCTCACTGTAGAAAGCTTTTCCTTACATTAAAAAAAAAAAATGCTTACAGGTCATTTCAGTTCACTCTAAACGGACTTTGTTTTCTGAACAGTTCATTACAAACAGGTTAAAGTAACATTAGTTAAGTAGGTGTTCAGTTAGAACCACTGATAAAGTTCACTAAAACCGAGTGTTCCCTGTACTCCTGGTTCACGATAGCGAGGAGTGACTGCATAAATTTCGCATGTATGTTTATGACAATTCAGAATAGGCGCGTAGCCAGGAAAATCTTTCGGGGGGAGGGATATGTGTATAAATAGACGGAATTTCATCACTAATCCAAAAATTTCGGGGGGGGGGTGATATATCCCGATATCCCCCCCCCCTGGCTACGCCCTTGATTGAGAGTACAGACAGACATACGAACTGAAATCATGCAGATATTTTTTTTAACTATGTCGGAAAAGTGCTAAAAAATACCGACTACTATCTATTTTCGGAACAATTCCAGAGGGAGAAAAAAAAAGGAAAAAGGGTATCAGCTGCTATCTGACTTAGTGATTTATTAATAGCACTTCTTGAAGAGTGAAAGTTTGAAAACACGCCTATTCGAAACATTTCCATGAAGCTGTAGGTTTGTGGGAAGCACAGAAAAAAACAAAAACCGCTTTTCGCTTATTGCTTTTCAGATTAATGGTGTGTTTTGAGTTTTGTGATTCATGAAAGAGAAAATTTTTAAAATCTGAGGTGAACACGACATGACTTCTTTGTAGCCCTATTGAATCATATACATTTTTGAAGTCTTTTCATATAAATTATTTCATACGATAAATAGCAAATCTAAGATTAATAATGCTAAATAACCTATTCAGTAAATCAATATATGAGCACACTATCAGTTTTGGTTGGCCAGATGTCTCTCTAGCTTTGTTCTCCCATATTAACCCTTTAACGCGCAGTGTACCCGCTCTGGGAACACCAAACACTGACGTTCTGACTGTTGCCAGTCACGAAGAATAGATTTGATTTCTATAAAAATAGTTGCGGGTGACATAGCTCCACGATAATCCTTTACTTTTTAGCACGTCATTTTCCCGTTAAAAAAATGGTCACGATTATTTTTAACAGCACTGACATCTGCTGAAAAATGGAAGAATGTAAGAACAGCTGCATAGATTGCCGAATGCTGCATAGATTGCCGAAAAAAGGGGTCTCTAGATCTGTGGCACGCGATGATCGTTTCGATCGTCCGCCATCTTGCTGGTAGTTAATTCGAGCGATGGCAACGGCTGCCCTTTTTTCAGCATTGGGAAAGGGTTGCGCCTCAAAGGGTTAATAGTGTCTTTACGTGGGAGGAGTCAAAGGATCTAGATTTCGCTGATCATAGACTAATCAGTATAACACTTAATAAACAGTTCCAATTCCTAAACGGAGATTTAAAACGAACACACCAGTGCTAAACGAATTTATTTCCTCATTTACAAAAAATCTACTAACTAGAAATGAGCACTTCACTAACATTCAGACGACAGATGAATTTAATATGCACTATGAGGAAATATTACAAGAAAGAAATAAAAATTAAGTAAATATACAATTTATAAAAGTACAAGCTTTTTATTGCGGAGCCTTAAAAGGCCTAAAATAAAAAAAAATATTCTTGCAAAGATATGCTATAAATGGATGAAAGTTTCAAAACGAAGAAAACTTTTTGGAAAAATATAGATATTTCACTTTTGCAAGAGATGAAAATTTTTAAATGTTCAAAATATTTTAAAAAGCATTCGTGACCTTTGTAATACAGATATTAATGACTAAACTAATGCCTTACAACCAAATACAGCTCAAGTGAAATATTGGTCTCGAATGCTTATTTCATTAATTTGCTAGAACAACGAAAAGTTTTCACTGAAAAAGAACAAATATAATAACACCGATTTGTTAAACCGCTTGTACTCAGATATTTTTGGGATTTTCATCGATGTTTGCTAACACCAGCAATAATAGATAAATTTCTGATGTCACCTTCTTGAAGAAGGGACAGTGGCGGATCCAGAAAAAAAAATTCTGAAGGGGGCACAAAACATTTATTGTTGCATTGTCTCATAAAATCACTTGAATTTACGAAACAAGTCAATCACTTAAAGTGTAAACTTAGTTCGTCTGGGGGGGGGGACGTGTCCCTGTGCCCCCCTCCCCTATGGATCCGCCGATGAAAAGGGGTGATATCTTTTAAAATCATTATGTACAAAAGTTGAAATGTCAATATTCTACTTGATCATGCTAAAATATATTGTGAAGTTGAGGTTCAATACTCATGAATAAAAGCTAAGAAAAATAAATAACGTTTTCGACTGATATCGAAAATGCCGTACCCAAACGGGGACACTAGGCTTAAATGGACTAATAATTTTAAAATACGGTCTTGGCATCAAACTCTGATTCGGGTGACGTCTTTCAAGTTCGGATAAGCCTTAAGTATGGTAACCCTTTGAAGCGCAGGCATTTTCGTATCAGTATAGAAGACCAAGTGGATTGACAGCCCAACGCTGGAAAAGCACAGACGTTGCCATCGATCCATTTAACCCTTTAACGCGCAGTGTTCCCGCTCTGGGAACACCAAACTCTGACGTTTTGACTGTTGCCAGTCACGAAGAATAGATTTGATTTCTATAAAAATAGTTGCGGGTGACGTAGCTCCACACGAATGCTTTACTTTTTAGCACGTCATTTCCCGTAAAAAAATGTCACGATTAGTTTTAACAGCACTGATATCTGCTGAAAAATGGAAGAATGCGAGACCAGCTGGATAGATTTCCCAATGCTGAAAAAAAGGCAGCCGTTGCCATTGCTCGACTTAACTTCCAGCAAGATGGCGGACGATCAAAACGTTCATCGCGTGCCACAGATCTAGAGACCCTTTTTTGACGCAGCTGGCTGTGCCAGCAATGGCAACGGCTGCCCTTTTTTCAGCATTGGGGAAGGGTTGCGCCTCAAAGGGTTAACTACTAACAACACACCGGCCGATCGAATCGCCCTTCTGGCGCCATGTTGTTGGTAGTTAAATGGGTCGGTAGCAGTGGCTGCACTTTTTCAGCGTTGCGACCATTTAACCATATTTTTTAGCAACTATCAGTGAAAGCGCTGAAATAAGTGGTTTCAAGGAGCAAACAACCGCGCCTCAAAGGGTGAAAGGGAAAAAACAAATGAACACTGCACTCGCAACATACCTCTTGAAAACTTTAAAATAAAAATAATTAAAGTATGTCACGCACTTGAAAAAAAAAAATCAGAATGTTTCTTCCTAAAGTGTATGAATGAAAAAAAGAAAAATTGCCCTAATTTTTCTGAACACAAAAACTGTTCAAAAGTTGATTGATTTCTAAAAAGGACAACCTCAAGTCAGTGTTGCTTGGACAACTCCGTACAAACTCTGTATTCCGATGAATCAGTCCTTGAAAAACTGCATTTATTCCAAGCTGATTGAGAGTCAATGCGGGTGGATAATGACAATAAAAATAATATTATTATTATTATTAATAATATAGAGCAATGTGACCTAGTTCTTTCAAAGGGCAATTTTCCACGAAATTCGGTTGAGTCAAATAAACAGAAATGAAATAAAGGACCTAGAAAAAGGAGGAATTGATTTTTTGGAATGACGGATACAGTCATTTCGACAAATTAGGGTACAACTTTTTCATTTTCTTAAGAGCTAGATTTATTTTCCTTGATTTTTTCTAATGATGCATCGAATTCACATAAACAAAGTCTTGTGCGTTTAGAATTATTAATTTAGCGGGTGTTTGTATGCGTGTACTTATATTTACGGCTAACGGAGATTTTGACTTCTCACAAGGTACGCTACTTTTACCGATATATATCGGTTGTTAAAATGTTTCATTGAGATTATTAAAATTAGTTTTTCTTTGTTTTTGAGAATATTGTGCAATGTCATAACACTATCGTTATAGCGTTTACGAGCTTTAAAAAACAGATCGTTTTGAAGGTGTAATTGACCCAGTTTTGGCAATTCAATCATTTTGATTGAATATATACAGTTATAATAAAGGGGAACAACCATTAAGAGTTATAAATTTGTATAAATCCGAAAATTGTGTCATTTACGGGTTTCAAAAATTTCATAACAAATGCTTTTTTTTTTTTGTGGTCTGCCCACTGTAATTAAAGGTACATATATAGAAACGGCGTAATGCTCGTGTTAACCCTTTAACACGCCGTGTCCTCGCCGTGAGGACACTCAACTCTTTAACTGTTGCCAGTCAAGAAGAATAGATTTGATTTCTATAAAATAGTTGCGGGTGACATAGCTCCACGAGAATCCTTTACTTTTTAGCGCGTCATTTCCTGTAAAAAAATGGTCACGATTATTTTTAACAGCACCGACATCTGCTGAAAAATGGAAGAACGCGAGAACAGCTGGATAGATGACCCAATGCTGAAAAAAGGGCAGCCGTTTCCATCGCTCGACTTAACTACCAGCAAGATGGCGGACGATCGAAACGTTCATCGCGTGCCACAGATCTAGAGACTCTTTTTTGACGACAGTCTCTAGATCTGTGGCACGCGATGAACGTTTCGATCTTCCGCCATCTTGCTGGTAGTTAAGTCGAGCGATGGCAACGGCTGCCCTTTTTTCAGCATTGGGAAAGGGTTGCGCCTCAAAGGGTTAAAATGTTACGTTGTTTCGTTCGCAAAAAACTTGAAGATTGCATGAAAGCGATTTTTTGACAAAATGTATTGCATATTAATTTGATTTTAAGATCATGATTAAACAAGTACACGCACTGATTTTTTAAATAAACATGGGATGGTTAATCGATTAAAAATTATCTCATCACATCAAAAAAAAAAAAACCATCGCTTCAGTATCGAGTAAAAAGGCTTGAAAGGCTTTAAAGAAACGAAAAAGGCTTTAAAGAACCGAGTAAAAAGGCGACCAAAACAAAGATGTTTTCAGGGCCTGAACAAAGAAGCCCTGATTAAAGCAGCAATGCCTATGGTGCAAAAAGCTGGGCAAGAGCAAGAAATTACCATGCCGAGAAGCAACGATGGACACAATGCTCATTTTGGTGCCGCGTCTAGGCAACCATGGGAAGGAACAGGTGAAAGCAAATATGACATCAAAATATTTATGTTATTCACTGGCAAGCTTCGAACCTAAATTTTCGACACTTTTTTTTGGTTTCCTCCTGCAAAAGGACTATCAATGTTATACGAGCGAGAGCATTGTTTATAAACTTCGCTAATATTAATTTTACTTCGTTCGAAATGAATGAACGTCTTTGAAATGCAATTTAAGACCAATTACTGCCCATAGACCTTAATGCATTAAAAGATTTTAGTAAGGGGAAAAAAAAGAGCTATTCACATGTTTAACACATATTTATAGTAGGGTATATAGTAGAGTTCATATCAGCAGCTGGCATAAATTTTGTAGCAACCAATTACCTATTGAAAACCCCACCATGGCCTAGTGGATACGATGCTCAAAATGGTAGGCGAATGAAGTCCGAAGGTCCAGCGTTCTGCCCTTATCCCGTGGCTGCCGAACTAACGATCTAGAGTTTTGGTCGGTTTTCTACAGACGTAACACGAATGCGCATTAGAACCCCTTAAAAAGTTTTTTGACCCCGGCACCCGCCATCCTTTGCAGATAGAACTAGCGTAGCATTGCTACAACATAGCAGAACACATAGCACAACAATATCTATCGAAGCTAGTAAGAAGACTAACTGATGGGTAGACAGAGAAGTCGAAATCATAAACACTTTTCAACTTCATTTGGAAGTCAAAAAGAAGAAAGCAAATTACTCTTTACTTAAGCTTTTAGCACGTATAAAAACACTTAAAAAAAAAAAAAAACTATATTATACCCGTAGCAAATACCATGTGCTTCAAATTGTTTCAAGCGGTGCTCTTTAAACTGTCGACTTTAGCTGCACTATTCTCTCGACCAGAAAAGCATTTATAAATGAAATGCAGTTTTGTTTTGCCTTAAATTTTATAGAAAGCTGAATATTATTAAAAAAAAAACTTTTCAAGGTGAATTTATGTACAAAAAAGTCCAATGAGAAAATGTGAATTCCTACCTAAATAATGTGCACATATGTAAAGGTAATATTCAGTGGCGTAGCCAGAAATTTTTCATGGGGGGGGGTTACGACTACTTCAACTCATATATATGCATAGGTGTGTGTGATAAGGGAGTGAAGAATAAGCATTTTGAGTGGCAAAAAATTCCTCATGGGGGGGGCAGCTGTCACCTCCCCTTGGCTACGCCACTGGTAATATTCGTTGAATTATTCGAATTTAAAAGTTGTAGTAATTAAAATCAGTGACTAAATGGCACACACACACACACACACAATTCCATTATAAAATCATGAATTAAGTACGAAGTAAAAGAAATATTTCTACAACTCAGAACTGAAATAAAAAAGGAGTAAAGATCACTATCTGGCTTTATCAATTAAATGCTAGTATTGTACTTTGTTTAGATTGAAAAAAAAAAAAAAAAGCTTCTTTAGTTGGACAGCGATCTTTGATTTTGTTTCAAATTTTTCTAGTCTCATAAACAAAAAGTTAGTTTTTACGTAATTTTTACTATTGTCACCTTCCAATGATTAAAATAAAATCGATATAACTATCTGGTTAGCGTTTTCTAGGATTGATTTTTACAATAATAGTATTTTTTAAAACTATGCGAGGACACGATTTCCTCGCATAAATAGTTAAAAAAATATGTTTGATTTTGAGTTGTAACGAAAGTAAGAAATTAAATAAATAAATAAACAAGAGACAAAATAAAATAAACAAGTGTTCATAAAAGCAATCCAATTATAAAAGGATGATCAAATAATACGAAACGCACACATACACACACAAAATAAATAAATAAAAAATAATATATTCAATTATGCGCAAATCACCCTTCTGTTATAGATTTTAAATGGGGAGTTTAATCACCAAAGCAGCAGTAATTTGTGAATTTTTTAAAAAATTGAATTCTTAATATATCTAGATATTGTAATTAAAAATCTTCTTTCCAAATGACTTTTATTAAAAGTCTGACTTCATGTTTCTCAGTAGATTTTTTTTGCATACAGAATCACTAACTTTTTTTTTTCTGTTTTTAATTTTTATTTTTTTAAATATACGTCCCCTTATAAAGTTTGTGGTACAAAAAGTAACTGAATGTAATCAAAAACGTTTTCCTAATTGGAAAAGTATAGTGCTTAAGACAATAGTTTAAAAATAAAGTGGTGCACTGATCAAACACCTTGAAACACCTGGTATAGTGTCCACATTATTACCGAAAGCTGGAAGACCTACTATGGAGTCTTACCGATTGCAATGCAAATAGAAGACCAAATAATCTACCTAAACTTCCTACAAAACCAGCAAACAGTTTTCGCATTCAAGAACTGTCTTTTAAAATTAATATTTGGATACTAAATATTTTAGTCCAGATATAGCGGTAGGAGTTTTATTTCCCCACAGACTGAAATTACTGCTTTACGCACAGCGGCTTACCCGAGGGGGGTGTGGAGGGTCTTAACGTGTTTGCTCGAATCTTAAAAGAAAAAAAAAACAAAGGCGGATATTTTCTTTTGTTTTATTTCCTGCAATGGTCTTTGATGGTCCACAATGGTTCGAGAATTTGAGTGTTCCGATAGGGTCCACGTAGAGATGAGTTCGGGCTCATTTTTTGAAGCCCGAGCCCGAAATTTCAGCTAAAGACAAATAAATTTAACTACTTCATTAATAGGATACAATAAATTTTGGAGCTTCACACACCTTCTAGTCCCCCGTGCCGCTATTTTTTAAAATAAGTACGTCTATTTATCCCATGAATCACTTTTTAAAATCTGTTTCAAGGAGTATGTTCAACAAAGGAGAAATGTTTCACGAGCCCGAGACCGCCCGAGCCCGAACGCAATCGTGAATTACAGAGCCCGAGCCCGAGTCGGGCCCGGGCTCGGGCTCGGGCTTTCGGGCTCGGGCTGAGCCCGTCTCATCTCTAGTCCACAGACATGAAAGCGATCAGGTTAAGCGTTTTTCAAAGTATAGTTCCAAGGTTTTTTGATAGCTTTTTTCCGCCCGGATTGTGTAGTGGTTACAGAACCATTCTACCACACAACGGGTGCGGGTTCCGTTCCCCGCATTCGCTTGGGTGTCTTTTCGTCCGTCCTGTCATAGGAGGTGATAGGAATTTTCGGGGCAACCCGCTGTTCTGGGGCTTAAAATAGTTCAAAATTCGTATTCTACGCTTCAAATAGTTAAATTTCGCTTTTTGTTGCATCAAAATCGGTCAACTAGAACCGGAGATACGGAGGTTTCGGTTTCCCATTCAATTGTATGCAGTTTCTTCAAATCTCGAGAAATATTAGTCCTAGGCCTTCTGTAACTTCACTGTTGGGCCTATCTTCCCAGAGATCGGCAAAGGTAAACCTAAAGTTTATTGCTTTTCTCCCCCTCATCCCCCGTTGTTTAGAGAGGGGGAGTACAGTTTCACTTAGAGGACGCTCCCTCATACTCTCCCCTCCGTTGGAAATAAAAATAATTACTGCTTGCTCTGCAATGCTCTTTGAAAGCAACTACAGAAGCAGAGTTGGGCAAAATACATAAAAAAATGTATTTTCGATGCAAAATACAAATTACATTTATTCAAACACGAAAAATTACAAAATACAAAATGCTTTCTAAATTGAAAAAATACAAAATACATTTATTTTCTTAATACATACAAAATACGAAATACGTCTAAAACTTCAATTAAGTAAAATTTTCTACAGAAACTTCTAGTTTATTTTATTCCAGTGTATTTTAAGATGAACAAACAAATGTAATAGTAACTTTTTCTTTTTTACATATACATAAGTTTTTCCTGGAATAAATTGCATCTTAAAAGGCATGAAAGCAAAAATGTGTGACAAGTATTTATTGAACGTTATTTTTCAGTGATAATGAATGGAATTGAAATATAAAATTAAATATATTTCTAAACGAAGATGAGTTGAATTATCTTTCTACTTTAAGATACATTTATAGCCTTACCATCGCACAGTAGTTATGTCACTGAAAATGGTAGACTGCCGAAGAGTGAAGGTCCGGGATCGGGTCCCATCGAGCAGCTGTCGATCTAACAGTCTGGATTTTTGGTAGGTTTTTTCCAGATGTAACGTGAATACGCTTTAGAACCCCTTAGAAAGTTCTCCTACCAAGGCACCTTCCCATCCTTGGCAGATTGCCCTAGTATAGCGTTGCCATAATCACGCAAACACAAGATACATTCATATATTACTACAAAAGATTATATTACTAGAAGATTGTGATGGAGGAGTGGAACAATATCAGCCTTGATGTTTTAAGAAAAGGACTTTCATCTTTGAAATCAAGATGTAATAGGATGGTTCAAAGAAAGGGCTATCAGACTGAACACATTAGAAAATAAAATTCTTATATTTATTTCTATATATATCTTTGCAAAATCGTTACACAAAATGTGTGAACACCCTCTGTAGGGTACTTGCGGGAAACCCCGAAAAAAAAATTGTTGTGGAATATTACTTAAATGAAATTAATTTACGTTTCACAAATCACCCGTGCATGAAGATTTTCTCAACATTAAACTTTTAAATGCCTGTGTCACATTGCTGAAGAGTTCTTTAGGGGAACTGCAAAAAATATTTAACATGAATTTAAGAAAATGCTTTTAAAAAGAATTTAACAGGTTTTTTTTTTTTAAATTTTAGTTTTACAGTGTTCTATATACGGTTAATGGGTTAAATATTTCAGGCTCTTCAAATACTCAAGAGAACACATTAAATTACGATATATGTTTCCGAAAAAAAAAAAAAAATCTAATTTTCTCTTTTCTCATGATCAAAAGTTTAAATTTTAGAATGTCTAAAACTTTAGAGGATTTTTCGAACTACTTATTAGTTATTAGCATCAGATATTATTAAATTTATACATTTATGCATAACTTGCAAACTATCTTTATAAAATAGGAAAATAAATGTCAATTTATGAAACTAAACTCTTCGAATAATTTGTTGGATTCAATTAAAATATTCAGATAATTTACTTTGATTTTCAGGTAGAAATTAAACCTTCATAATGTGTGAAAGATTATTTTAGTACGTGATTTGATACTATCTGTGCAGTTTCTAGGGACACTATAAAATGGAAGCGCCATGTCACGTGCTCCGAAATACACAGCCTAAAATAAGATCCTGCGTCCACAACTAAAACGAATAAGTAAATTTTGAGGTAAATATATGTAAATAGTTAACGCAATTTTCTTCCTTCAAATTTCCCTTCTTTTCTTTTTTTCTTCCTGAGAGAGTGAGCGCACGCATTTTAAATTAAAATTAGCGAATTTTAAAATCGTGAAAAAAAAAATAAAATATTAAATTTTTTTTTCAAAACAAGCGATAGTAAGTGCGATGCTTCTAGCGTTTTAAAATATTTTTCTAAAGACAAGTTTTAATTATTGCTGCTGATAAAGGAACTCTTATTATACCCTTGCTAGACATCTCCGAATGACACTGGCTGGAGTAATTTATGGGTTGCTATCTTCCCGCTTTTGCCATCCCCACTTTAGAACGGAGGCCATCCTCGTGATATTTTCCGTGAGTCTAGATCTGCAGGGTCACGCACTGATCGTTCTTGAAAAGGGGGTGAAATTGTTGGCGATCTCTTTGACGTGCCGATGTGTGGGAAGTAACCCTGTTGGGGACTTATTTTTGGCGCCAAATTGGGCGATGTTTCGCCAAACGTCGCCAACTTGGAGACATTTTGGTCATTTGGCGCGATTATCCCAATAGAGGCTGTAAAGTTGGTTTTGCTACATTAAAATCGCATAACAGCCTAATATTTTTATGACGTAATCAAAATTCCCGCTTTACGTGGAATCTTTGAGAAATAGACTTTTCTGATAGCTTCTTGTAGCTTCTGCGCTACCTATAAATACAAGCCTTTCAGAAGCCCCAGTTCAGTGTGAGTTGAGCTCTCTCTGAGTGAGTACGCTTGTTTTGCTCTGTGAATGGATAGCGCTATAGAAGCAGTGTTTTGGCTTGTTTTTCGAGGCTGATTTTTAAGTGCTGTGTGTAAATTCTTCATTGCCGTGTCTTAAGGGATTGTGTACGATATCCCTTGCATAATTCCAGTGAATTTTTGCCTGTGGAAGTGTTTTATTTTGTGTGAGAAATACAGCATTTGTGAGAGCTTCTGATCTAAGCGGATTGTAAAAAGCACATTACTGTTTGATTGAGCTCTGATGAATTCTTTCTACAGCTGAGTTGTCCGGCGAAGTATCTAGAAGCAATAAAGTTTGTGTTCCATCCTTGGACAAGT
>JAWZYV010011260.1:0-28483 GCA_038373885.1 Cheiracanthium punctorium
GAGTTTACTGATGGAAAAATTACTATTGTAAGAAAAATGGGAGGAGGTTTTAAATTTTATTTTTTTTTTTGTTCGGACTGTTGTTTATATGACAGAAAAGTGTTTGAGAAGGAAGTACTGCAGGAGATAGAGGTGAGTGTCTGACCGATAATATTTGCTATTTCTTTTTTTTCCGAAATAATATTATTGTTTACAGACAGACAGGATATTGAAGGATTATTATTGATTCCCATGGCTATTTTAGTTTTTGTCCATAGCTCCTTACTAGAGGTACTGGACGTTATGCTAGAGACATATTTTATCCACGATTCCCTTTGACATTGCCGCCTTATTTTTCTAGTGTAAGCTTTAGCTTTTTTAAAGAGAACTAGATTTTCGGTGGTAGGGTACCGCCGAAAAACACTCCAGGCTTTCTGCTGCTGTTTTTTTGCTAGTGTACAGGTTTCATTCCACCACGGTTTTTTATTGCGCCGGAGTGTCATGCCCGATTTTGGAATATTGGCATCAGCTGCTGTAATAATGACTGAAGTGACTTTATCCACGACCTCTTCAATAGTGCCGTCAAGGATGTTTGAGGTGATTTTGGATAATGCAGTAAAGTTAGGCCAATCTGCCTTATCATAAATATACCTAGGGGTGGTAAAGGTGCCTTTCGGATTGTAGTAAAGTGGTGAGAGAAAAATTGGAAAGTGATCGCTGTTGTGTAAATCACTGGAGATTGAAAAGTTATAAAGTGGTAAGATAGATGGAGAACAAATAGCAAGATCTATGGCATGAAAGGATTTAGTTGGGTAGTGGAAGTAGGTGTTGTCGCCGTTATTCATAACGCAAAGGGAAAAGTTGGTCAACAGTTGTTCAATTAGTAGGCCTCTATTGTTTGTATCTGTGCTGCCCCATAAGGGACTATGACCGTTCATATCCCCCAGGAGGATAAAAGGAGGGGGGAGTTGTTGGATAAGGCTATTGAGAGATGTTTGGCTGATGGTTTCAGTAGGAGGGAGATAAGTGCAGTAGATGGTAGTTAGCTGTTTTAATTTGACACGAGCGACGAGTGCTTGTAGGTTTGTATGCAGATTGACTATTATGTGAGGATAGTTATTGTTGATTAACAGGGCCACACCACCAGAGGCCCTATCTCCGAGTTCGTAGTCTTTCCGAAGTATTGTATAATTGTGGATAGTGGGATATTTATCGGCTTTGAGATAAGTTTCTTGTAGTGCGAAGCAGGCAGGATTGTGGTCGTAGATAAGTGTTTTAAGGTCATCACTTTTATTCTGAAAACCGTGGCAGTTCCAAGAAAGCAGCAAAGCCATTATCAAGTGATGTTAGGGATGATTGAGAGCTTGCTTTTTGTCCCCGTAGGTGTAAGTGGGGTGCTAGGGATGTCATCATCATCCATGATATTGTCGGAAATGTCAGAGTCGGTAGGATCAAAATGCAGTATTGAGTCATCATTGGGCTTTTGTGGAAGGATCTTTTTAAGTCTAGACTTACTGTATTTTGCCTTATAGGCTGCAGTTCTTTTTATTAGAGGTCTATTTTGAGTGGATTTTTTGCTTTCAGATTTCTTCTTTGATGTGCTTTTTGTAGAGCTATGGAAGAGTTATTTTGGGTAGAGGTTGAGTGTTTAGTTTTAGTAGTGGAAGTAGGTATAGAGACGGGCACAGATTTTGGTGGCTCGGTTTGTATGGCAATTGATTTAACTGATTTGACTACTGCAGCATAAGACTGACCGGGTTTGGGTGTACGGGAGTTCATTACTTTACGGTCTTCTGGATATGACACTCCTTGTGTGGCACGCAAGGACTGGATTTCTTTTTCGTACGACCATTTCGGACATGAGCGGGAATAGGAAGGATGATCCTGTTTGCAGTTCACGCATTTAGGCGGATTAGAGCAGGTGTCACTGTCGTGGCCAGAGATCCCACAACGGGCACAGGTTGGGGAACCACGACAGGAAGGTTTGGTATGGCCGAACTTTTGACATTGAAAGCATCGAGTAGGATTAGGTATAAATGGTCTAACGGCACATGAGATGTATCCTGCTTTGATATGGGAAGGAAGTTTAGGTGACTGAAAAGACAAAATTATATGCTTTGTGTTTAGTGTTTGGTTATTGCATCGGATAGAGATTCTGCGAACTGCACAAACATTTTAAGATTTTCGAGGATTTCGGCCTCGGAGCAGTGTAATAGGTCAGGTTCAGATATAACGCCTCTTGATGAATTAAGTGTGCTATGGGGTGATACAGTGACAGGGTTTGCACCGATAGTTTATAATTGCATGATGTTGATTGCCTGTGAACTATTGGTTACTTCCACTAAGATGTCTCCTGATCGTATTTTTTTTATTTTAGCGACTTCTCCAACATTACCAGTTGCTCTGTGATCTTGGAGCAATTGTTTTGTTGGTATATAGTGGGGTCGGTGTTCTGTTTGGTAAAGCCCTTGAAAGGTTGCAGATAGGAAATATGTGAAGTGGTCCAAGGTGCAATTTGGCAAGGTGAGTATTTAAGGACATCCATATCTGTTAAGTGGGTACCAGCCAGGACCCTACGCATTCTTAACCCGAAAGGAGGAGTGCAAGATGGTCGGTTCTGATAAAAGCAGTCCAGATGGTTATCTAAAAAAATGTTTCTAAGAGGATAAGAAGGATGAGAGAGGATGCGGAAATATGTATTCAATGATAGCTTGGTATGAGTATGAGTGAGACATGATTCATGGCATGAGACATAGAGACTTTGTATGGGGGATGTTCTGAAAGCTCCAGAACAAATGCGTAGGGCTGAATGATGCACAGTGTCAAGTTTTTTAAAACTGATTTGCGAGCAGATCCATAGATGCAAAAAGCATAATCCATCTTCGACCTAATAACAGTGCGGTAAATTCGCAACAGAGCATCACGCTCCGCTCCCCAGGAAGTATTTGTTAGGACTTTTAAAATGTTTAGATGTTTTTCACACTTGTTGCGAATAAAAGATATATGATTTGCAAACTGAAGTTTTTTGTCAAAGTAAACCCCTAAAAATTTAGTGGAGTCTTGTACTTGTATTTTTGGCTGACCCAGATAAATTTCGGGATCCGGATGGATCCCACGCAGGCGGCAAAAGTGGATACTGACAGTCTTTTCCACAGAAATGTTAAATCCGTTTATAGTGCACCATTTCATGATTCTATTGATGGTGTTCTGAAGTTGCCGCTCTATGTAACGCATGTCCTTTCCCTGACAAGAAATCTGGAGGTTGTCGACATATAGACTTCCATGAACAGACGGAGGTAGTTGGTAAAGAATGTTGTTTATTTTTACAGAGAAGAGGGTAACACTCAGGACAGAGCCCTGGGGTCCACCCTCTTCCTGAAGAAAACTATTGGATAGAATGCCATTTATTTGTACCCGGAAATTTCGGAGAGAAAGAAAGTTTTGGATAAAGATTGGCAGATTGCCACGGAAGCCTAAATTATGGAGGTCACGGAGAATGCCGTATCTCCATGTCTTGTCGTACGCCTTTTCTATATCAAAGAAGACTGCGACTAAGTGGTTTTTTCTTAAAAAGGCATTACGGATTTGCGTTTCTAAATACAGTGCATTGTCAAGGGTTGATCTGCCTCTGTGGAAGCCACTCTGAAAGGGGTGAATATGGCCCTTAGTTTCTAAAACATGGACTAGGCGTGCATTGATCATTTTCTCCAGCAGTAGGGATGGACGCGAGACGAAAAATTGGCGTCTCGCGTCTCGCAATACAGCCGAAAATCTTTGTCTCGTCTCGCAAAAATCCCTATATCATAATGTTAAAAATGCTTGTCTCGTCTCGCAAAAAAGCTGAAAATCTCCGTCTCGTCTCGCAAAAAGTCGTCTCGCGTCCATCCCTATCCAGCAGTTTGCAAAGGCAACTAGTAAGGGCTATGGGTCTGTATTTGTTAGGATTTGAAGTATCTTTTCCAGGTTTTGGGAAAGGTATAACTATTGCGTTTCTCCACGAAGAAGGAAAGGTATATTCATCCCAGAATTTATTGTATAGCTTTAATAAGTTTAGTAAGGATTCTGAATTAAGGTGTTTCAACATTTCATATGTGATACCATCAGGACCTGGAGCTGTGTTAGATGTCTGTCTTAGTTGATTAGTGAGTTCATGAATAGTAAAACAGCTATTGTAAGAGAGGTGGCAGGAGGTTTTAAGGTTTAATTTTTGATGCTCAGACTGCACTTTATGGGAGAGAAAGGTGTTGGAGTAAGAGGTTTTTGAGGAGGTGGAAGCAAATGTTTCACAAATAGTATCTGCAATATCTTTGGTTTCAGAAATAATACTGTTATTGACGTTCAGACAAAATACGGGTTGATTATTGTAGATACCCATGATTTTTTTTATTTTCCCCCATAGCTCCTTACTAGGAGTAGAGGTGGTAATGCTGGAGATGTATTGAGCCCATGATTCTTTTGCCATGATTCTTTTGTAAGCGATAAGATTTTTGGTGGTGGGGTACCGCCTAAATATTCCCCACGCTTTCTGCTGCTGCTTTTTGGCGAGAGCGCATTGTCCACTCCAGCACGGTTTTTTGTGTCTGCGATGGCTTATGCCCGATTTTGGTATACTGTTATCTGCGGCACTAATAATAACAGAGGTGATGGTGTCGACGACCTTATCTATAGCACCTTCAAGAATATTTGGCGATATCACAGCTAGGGAGGTAAAGGCTTGCCAATCTGCTTTGTCATGAATGTACCGAGGAATGGGAGAGGTTTGGTTACGGTTCTGATATAAAGGGGAGAGAATGATTGGAAAGTAGTCACTATTGTGCAAGTACTTAGAGACAGAGAAGTTGTATAATGAAAAAGGTTGGTTGGTTGGTTGGTTTTTTTTTGGCACAAGGTCCAGAGAGGACATACTGCGCCAGACTGTGTGTAAAACTTTAAAAACAAGGTTTATCCAGGTAAGAAGGTGTATAAAATAAGGGTAAGATCCATGAAATCTAAGACGATAGAAGTGAATTGTAGAAAAGTAAAATGTAGATAAATGGGGGTCATCTGGATGGGGGCTCCCATCCAGATACCAGTCAGAAACACTCACTGCACAACAGATGAAGATAATTAATACACTGAAGATTTGTAAAACTAGTAAAAGCTAAAATCATGATATACAGAAGGATAAAAGTAAGACATATTTGGATGGGCCATCCCATCCAGATATCAGTCGCACCAGGATGCTTAAACTTCATAGTAAAAAAGGGTACCAGTACGACGAAGAAAGCAGAACAAATTCGGGTGGGGGGTTTCGCCCAAAATGTCCACTAGTTTAGGATGAGGACAGTTAAAATATGTCTGATAAAATTTATTAAAGTCGATACAAGAAGTTAAAATGTGATGAACAGTTAGGTTAGTATGACAATGAGGACATTGGGGTGAAGGATCACCTGTTAGGAGATGCCTATGAGTCAGTCTGGTGTGGCCAATTCGAAGGCGTGTCAGAATGACATCATTTCTTCGGTAGGGGTGAGGCAACCAGTGGGTGATGAACGGTTTTAGGGCATGGAGCTTATTGTTAATTTCTGTGTTCCATTTGTTGAGCCAGTTTTCTTTTATTATTTGAGAGATACCAGACTTTATGTCAGAGTATGGAAGGTGACCATTGTACGGAAGAGTGGCGTGCCTTGCCAAGGCATCCGCCTCCTCATTTCCCGCAATACCAGTATGACTGGGTACCCAACAGAATAGGATTTTCCATCCACGGTGACTAAGCTGTGTATATAGACATAGGATTCGGGTTATGTACGCATGGCTGCGGCAGCCAGATTTAAGATTTTCCAGTGCGCTGAGGGAGTCTGTATATATGATATACTGGTGTGTATTTGTGTTTGAAATGTACTGCAGGCCTTCATAGATGGCTAGAAGTTCAGCTGTAAAGACAGAGCTATAAGAAGGGAGAGCATAGTTGCAGGCATGAGTGCGACTATTGTATGCAAAGCCAACATGATTTTCAGATTTAAAACCCTCTGTATACACAGCTTCATAGTTTTTATATGTTCCTCTGTGATCTTGGAACAGTTGTTGGTATATAGTGGGGTCGGTGTTCTGTTTGGTAAAGCCCTTGAAAGGTTGCAGATACGAAATATGTTAAGTCGTCCAAGGTGCAATTTGGTAAGGTGAGTGTTTAAGGACATCCATATCTGTTAAGTGGGTATCAGCCAGGCATCTACGGATTCATAACCCGAAAGGAGGAGTGCAAGATGGTCGGTTCTGATAAAAGCAGTCCAGATGATTATCTAAAAAGATGTTTCTAAGAGGATGAGAAGGATGAGAGAGGATGCGGAAATATGTATTCAATGATAGCTTGGTATGAGTATGAGTGAGAGATGGTTCATGGCATGAGACATAGAGACTTTGTATGGGGGATGTTCTGAAAGCTCCTGAACAAATACGTAGGGCTGAATGATGCACGGTGTCAAGTTTTTTTAAAACTGATTTGCGAGCAGATCCATAAATGCAACAAGCATAATCCATCTTCGATCTAATAACAGCACGGTAAATTCGTAACAGAGCATCACGCTCCGCTCCCCAAGAAGTATTTGTTAGGACTTTTAAAATGTTTAGATGTTTTTCACACTTGTTGCGAATAAAAGATATATGATTTGCAAACTGAAGTTTTTTGTCAAAGTAAACCCCTAAAAATTTAGTGGAGTCTTGTACTTGTATTTTTGGCTGACCCAGATAAATTTCGGGATCCGGATGGATCCCACGCAGGCGGCAAAAGTGGATACCGACAGTCTTTTCCACAGAAATGTTAAATCCGTTTATAGTGCACCATTTCATGATTCTATTGATGGTGTTCTGAAGTTGTCGCTCTATGTACCGCATGTCTTTTCCCTGACAGGAAATCTGGAGGTCATCGACGTATAGGCTTCCATGAACAGATGGAGGTAGTTGGTTAAGAATGTCATTTATTTTTACAGAGAAGAGGGTAACACTCAGGACAGAGGCCTGGGGTACACCCTCTTCTTGAAGAAAACTATTGGATAAGATGCCATTTATTTGTACCCGGAATTTTCGGAGGGAAAGGAAGTTTTGGATAAAGATTGGCAGATTGCCACGGAAGCCTAAATTATGGAGGTCACAGAGAATGCCCTATCTCCATGTCTTGTCGTACGCCTTTTCTATATCAAAGAAGACTGCAACTAAGTGGTTTTTTCTTAAAAAAGCATTACGGATTTGCGTTTCTAAATACAGTGCATTGTCAAGGGTTGATCTGCCTCTGCGGAAGCCACTCTGAAAGGGGTGAATATGGCCCTCAGTTTCTAACACATGGACTAGGCGTGCATTGACCATTTTCTCTAGCAGTTTGCAAAGGCAGCTAGTAAGGGCTATGGGTCTGTAGTTGTTAGGATTTGAAGTATCTTTTCCAGGTTTTGGGAAAGGTATAACTATTGCGCTTCTCCATGAAGAAGGAAAGGTATATTCATCCCAGACTCTATTGTATAGCTTTAATAAGTTTAGTAAGGAGTCTGAGTTAAGGTGTTTCAACATTTCGTATGTGATGCCATCAGGACCTGGAGCTGTATTAGATGACTGTCTTAGGTGATTGGTGAGTTCATGAATAGTAAAACAGCTATTGTAAGAGAGGTTGCAGGAGGTTTTAAAGTTTAATTTTTGATGCTCAGACTGCACTTTATGGGAGAGGAAGGTGTTGGAGTAAGAGGTTTTTGAGGAGGTGGAAGCAAATGTTTCACCAATAGTATCTGCGATATCTTTGGTTTCAGAAATAATGCTGTTATTGACGTTCAGACAAAACACAGGATGGTTATTGTAGATACCCATGATTTTTTTATTTTTCCCCATAGCTCCTTACTAGGAGTAGAAGCGCTAATGCTGGAGATGTATTGAGCCCATGATTCTTTTTGCGCACGTCTTCTTATTCTGCGCGCGTAGGCTTTTGCTTTTTTGTAAGCAATAAGATTTTCGGTGGTGGGGTAGCGCCTAAATATTCCCCACGCTTTCTGCTGCTGCTTTTTGGCGAGAGCGCATTCTCCACTCCACCACGGTTTTTTGTGTCTGCGATGTCTTATGCCAGATTTGGGTATACTTTTATCTGCGGCATTAATAATAACAGAGGTGATGGTGTCAACGACCTTGTCTATAGCACCTTCGAGGATATTTGGCGATATCACAGCCAGGGAGGTAAAGGTTTGCCAATCGGCTTTGTCATGAATGTACCGAGGAATGGGAGAGGTTTGGTTAGGGTTCTTATATAACGGGGAGAGAAAGATTGGAAAGTGGTCACTATTATGCAGTACTTAGAGACAGAGAAGTTGTATAATGGAAAAAGAGAAGGTGAACAAAGTGCAAGGTCTATGGCGTGGAATGATTTAGTTGGATAATGAAAATAGGTATTATCCCCATTATTCATGAGGCATAAAGTGAAGTCTGTTATCAACTGTTCTTTTTGCTGGCCTTTATGGTTAGTGTTATTGCTGCCCCACAAGGGACTATGAGCTTTCATGTCACCAAGGAGTATGAAAGGAGAGGGAAGTTGCTGTATAAGACTATTGAGTGACGTTTGACTGATGGTATCGTTGGGTGGTAGATAGATGCTACATACGGTGGTGAGCTGTTTAAGATGGATCCGTGCGGAAACTGCTTGCAAATTGGAGTTGAGATTGACAGTTTGAGAGGCATAATCATTATTAATTAGTAGGGCGACTCCACCGGAGGCCCTGTCATTATGCTCATAGTCTTTGAGAATAATTGTATAGTTGCGGATTTTGGTAGGTCTGTTATTTTTGAGAAATATTTCTTGAAGGGCTAAACAGGCAGGATTATGATCGTAGATTAGAGTTTTTAGGTCATCGTTTTTATTTACAAAACCGTGGCCGTTCCATGAAAGCAGCACAGCCATTATCAGGTTGGCTTAGGGAGAATGGAGATTTTGCTGTTAATCCTGGCAGGTTGCTGTGGGGTGCTAGGGATGAGATCATCATCCATTGCACTGTCCGTAATCTCAGAGTCCGTTGGAGACAGGCGGAGGATAGTATCGTCAATGGGCCGTTGTGGTGGGATGTTTTTCATTCTGGATTTATTATATTTTGACCTGTAAGCTGAGGATTTTTTGATTTGTGGACGGCCTGCAGATGCACTTTTCTTTGTTGTGTTTTTGTGGGTTCCTATGGTAGAGTGATTCTTATTAGAAACAGGTTTAGCTATTGGAGTTGAAGAAACAGGTATTGGTTTCGGTGCATCGGTTTGAATTGCTACGGATTTTTTTGATTTTGTCACAGCGGCATAGGACAAACCAGGTTTAGGGGTACGGTTTTCAACTATTTTACGGGCTTCAGGATAAGAAAGGTTTTGAGAGGCCCGTAGTGATTGAATTTCTTTTTCGAATGCCCATTTTGGGCATGACTTTGAATAGGATGGATGTTCCTGTTTGCAGTTTACACATTTTGCGACTGCTGAGCAGGTGGCACTGTCGTGGTCAGAGGCACCACAACGGGCGCAGGCCGGTGATCCACGACAGGAGGTTTTAGTATGACCGAACTTTTGACACTGAAAGCAACGGATAGGATTTGGTATGTATGGTCTAACGGGACATAGTAGATAGCCGGCTTTAATATGGGATAAGATAGTGAGAGACTGAAAGGTTAAGACAATGTGTTTAGTATTAATAAGTTGGCTATTGCGACGAATAGTGATTCGACGGACAGCGCACACGCTGTCCTCTCTCAGGTTTTCTAATAGTTCAGCTTCAGAGCAGTGTACAAGTTCGGGTTCTGATATAACTCCTCGTGATGTGTTTAGGGATGTATGGGGTGTCACTGTAACAGATTTTGGCCCAAAGTTATTGATGTTCATGATTTTTGATGCTTGTCTATTGCTGGACACTTCTACTAGAAGGTCTCCAGATCTTAGTTTTTTAACCTTTTTAACCTCACCTACATTGGCTGTAATGCATTTATGTATAAGGAATGGCGATGTTTCGTGAAAGTTTCCTTCAATACAGTGTATAATGAAGAATCGAGCATTCGTGTGTAACATTTGAGTGTTCATGTTTTCATTGGTAAGTATTTGTAGCGGAGCGTTGACGATAGATGAAGAATTTTCCAAAGCCATGTTGGAGGAATTGAGATTCGGACCCGACCGCACCACCCACCACGGAGTCCAGCAAGGGGGTGTGCTATTGCACACCAGTGCTAGTCGGGTCTATACGCGCACAGTACATCCCTTAGGCAGCATCCACCCTTAACGATGTGCCCAGTAGATGTCCGATTGCTTGATCCCTAGCAGTTGAGCAAGTCAGTACCACCAGCTGATTGATACACAGGGGAACGCTGTGTACCTCCCGTTTACCCGAAGCCGAGGCCAAAGCAATGTATTGGAGAAAAGACCCCTCAATTACCAGGATCCCCATTTCCGGGGACACGGGTCTCCACGCACGGCAAACACGTGGGTAGTTTTCCGCCAATAGAAGCTGACGGTACAGAGTGACTGCAGCTTCTGAAGGGGGGTCCCTCACCTCCAAAGAGGAAACTACACTGAGGGGGAAAAGGAAGGAGACAGCTAAGATGAGAGGAGGGTAGAACAAATGGGAGCGAAAGATCGCTGGGGCCCCGGGATTGCGACACCCGTAAAGACCTAGAGTAAGTCTTCCCCCTGAGGGGGACTAAAAAGGAGAAAGGTAAAATTCAAAAGTGTTAAAAGTAGATTAAAGGTGAAGCAAAGGCATCTGGATGGTGGCCCCCATCCAGATACCAGTCAGACAGAAAGGGACACTTTACACTGAATAAAAAATATTGATCCGTCTAAGAAAAGCAAATAGATTCCGATGTGGGGTTTCACCCAGAATTTCGTCTAATTTAGGATGAGAACAGTTAAATAGTATTTGATAAAAACTATTAAAAGCAGTGCACGACGTTAAAAGATGACGAATGATGAGGTGAGTATGACAGTGAGGGCACTCCGGGGCGGGTTCGCCCAAAAGTAAGTGCTTATGAGTAATTCGCGTATGTCCGATGCGAAGACGTGCCAAGATGATATCTAGCCTGCGATAGGGATGAGACGACCAGTGTACGAGTGTTGGGCGAATAGAACGAAGTTTGTTCCCCGTTTCATTATCCCATTTATCGACCCATATGCCATTTACAATGCTGGAGATGCTGGACTTTATGTCACTGTAGGATGGAGTGCCGGTGTACGGGAGGGTCGCATGCTTGGCTAGTGCGTCCGCTTTTTCATTTCCCGGGATCCCGATGTGACTGGGTACCTAACAGAGGAGAACACTGTACCCACGGTTTATAAGCTGATCATACTTGTGTAAAACTTTATGCATATAGTTATGTGTTAGGGAGCCGGATTTCAGATTTTCTAGAACACTAAGGGAGTCAGAGTAGATGATAAAATTCTTTGTGTTCCTTCTCGAGATGTACAGAAGGCTTTCGTATATGGCAAGTAATTCGGCAGTAAAGATGGAGCAAAAGGGAGGTAGAGTATAGCTACCAGTATGATTTTTACCCACGTAGGCAAAACCGACGTGATTCCCAGTTTTGGAGCCATCAGTGTATAGTTTTTCATATTTTTCATATTTGTTGTTGTGATCAGAGAACAACTGTTGGTAGACTTTAGGATCAGTATCCTGCTTTGCAAAGTCTTCGAAAGGTTGTAGGTAAGGTATCTGAGATATGTTCCATGGTGGGGTATCATGAAAAGAGTATATAGAGACTTTTACATCCTCCAATTGGGTACCGACAAGACTCCTACGAATCCTTAGTCCAAAGGGGGGAGTACAGATGGGACGATTTGCATAAAAACGGTCAAGATGAGTATCTATAAAAGAATTCTTTAATGGATGTGAAGGATGAGAAAGAATACGAAAGTATGTGTTTAATGAGAGCTTATGACGGATGAGGGTGAGAGATGTCTCGTGGCAGGTGACGTAAAGACTATGTACAGGTGATGTCCTAAAAGCACCAGAGCAAATGCGGAGTGCAGCATGATGCACAGGGTCAAGTTTTTTTAGCACTGATTTGCAAGCTGACCCATACGCGCAACTTGCATAGTCCATTTTTGAACGTATGACAGCACGATAAATCCGTAAAAGAGCGTCACGGTCAGCCCCCCAAGAGGTGTTGGTTAAAACCTTTAAAATATTAAGCTTTTTCTCGCATTTACTGCGAATGTCAGAAATATGATTAGCAAAAGTTAGTTTTTTGCCGAAATTTAATCCTAAAAATTTGACAGAGTCCTTCACAACAATGTTATTATTACCCAGATAAAGTTCTGGGTCGGGGTGGATCCCGCGTTTCCGGCAAAAATGGGTGCATACGGTTTTTTCAGCAGATATAGTGAAACCATTTGTGTCACACCATTTTAAGATGCGGTTTATGGCATTTTGAAGCTGCCGTTCGATGAGGCGCATATCTTTCCCTTGGCAGGAGATTTGAAGGTCGTCGACGTAAAGGCTGCCGTAGACTGTGGGTGGCAGTTGTCTAAGGATATTATTGATTTTAATTGAGAAGAGGGTGACGCTAAGTACGGAGCCCTGAGGAACACCCTCGTCTTGGATGAAATTATCAGATAGAGTACCATTGATGCTGACACGGAAGTTTCTGAGGGATAAAAAGTTTTTTATAAAAGTTGGTAGATTGCCTCGAAAGCCTATATTATAGAGGTCTTGGAGTATGCCGTACCTCCATGTGCGGTCATATGCCTTTTCAATGTCAAAGAAAACGGACACTAGGTGATTCTTTCTAAGGAAGGCATTCCGAATTTGCGTCTCTAGATTTAAAATATTGTCAATTGTGGACCTGCCTTTGCGGAAGCCACTTTGAAAGGGATGTATATGGTCCCCAGTCTCTAGAATGTAAACAAGGCGAGCATTAACCATTTTTTCCATTAGTTTGCACAGACAACTAGTAAGGGCTATGGGACGGTAATTACTAGGGTTAGAAGTATCTTTCCCAGATTTAGGAAAGGGAATAACTATTGCATTTCTCCAGGAGGAAGGAAAGGTTTGTTCATTCCAGATTCTATTGTATAATTGCAAGAGGATTTGTAATGAGTCATGGGACAAGTGTTTCAGCATTTTGTAAGTAATACCATCAGGACCAGGAGCGGTATTGGAGGCCTGCCTTAAGTATTTGGTGAGTTCACTGATGGTAAAATTACTATTGTAAGAAAAATGGGAGGAGGTTTTAAATTTTATTTTTTTTTTTGTTCGGACTGTTGTTTATATGACAGAAAAGTATTTGAGAAGGAAGTACTGCAGGAGATAGATGCAAGTGTCTGACCGATAATGTTTGCTATTTCTTTTTTTTCCGAAATAATATTATTTACAGATAGACAGGATATTGAAGGATTATTATAGATTCCCATGGCTCTTTTAGTTTTTGTCCATAGCGCCTTACTAGAGGTACTGGGCGTTATGCTAGAGACATATTTTATCCACGATTCCCTTTGACATTGCCGCCTTATTTTTCTAGCGTAAGCTTTAGCTTTTTTAAAGAGAACTAGATTTTCGGTCGTGGGGTATCGCCGGAAGATGCTCCAGGCTTTCTGCTGCTGTTTTTTTGCTAGAGTACGGGTTTCATTCCACCACGGTTTTTTATTGTGCCGATGTTTCATGCCCGATTTAGGAATGTTGGCATCTGCTGCCTTGATAATAAGGGAGGTGACTTTGCCAACGACCTCATCAATGGAACCTACAAGACTATTTGAGGATATATTGGATAAATGGGTGAAGGTGCGCCAGTCTGCCTTTTCATAATTATATCTTGGAGTGGTACAGTTGTCTTTCCGATTATAGTACAGAGGTGAGAGGAAAATCGGAAAGTGATCACTGTTATGTAGATCGTTAGAGACTGAAAAGTTATATAATGGGAGGATAGATGGAGAGCAAATGGCGAGGTCTATGGCATGGAAGGATTTGGTTGGGTGCTGGAAATAGGTGTTATCACCGTTATTCATAACGCAAAGAGAGAAGTCGGTTAGCAGTTGTTCTATGAGATGGCCCCTATTGTTTGTGTCTTTGCTGCCCCACAAGGGACTATGGCCATTCATGTCCCCCAGGAGGAGAAAGGGGGGAGGAAGTTGTTGTATAAGACTATTGAGGGAGGTTTGGCTGATGGTTTCACTTGGTGGCAGGTATATGCTGCAGACTGTTGTGAGTTGTTTTAATTGAATACGAGTGGCAACTGCATGCAGGTTAGTGTTAAGATTGAGCGTAGTGTGAGGATAACTATTGTTAATCAAAAGGGCAACTCCATCAGTGGCCCTATCATTGAGCTCATTGTCTTTGCGAAGGATGGTATAATTACGGATTTTAGTATGTCTATTGGTTTTGAGAAAAGTTTCCTGTAGGGCAAGACAGGCGGGATTATGGTTGTAAATTATAGTTTTGAGGTCGTCAATTTTATTTAAAAAACCGTGGCAATTCCAGGATAGCAGCAGATCCATGATTAAGTGATGTCGGAGATGACCGCGATTTTACTCTTAATCCCCGTCGGTTGAAGTGGGGTACTCTGGATGTCTTCATCATCCATAATGTGATCTGAAATGTCAGAGTCGGTAGGATCCAAATGTAGTATAGAGTCGTCTATGGGCCGTTGTGGAAGGATGCGTTTAAGTCTAGCTTTGTTGTATTTTGTCTTGTAAGCTGAACTTTTTTTGAGTAAAGGTCTATTTTGAGTGGAGAGGTTGCTTTGAGGCTTTATTGGGTGTGCTTTTTTGTGTGGCTATTGAGGCATTATTTTGAGTAGTTGACTGTTTAGCTTTTGGGGAGGAAGTTGATGAAGAGACAGGTTTGGATTTGGGTGGGTCAGTTTGGGTAGCAATTAATGCAACCGCTTTCACTGTTGCAGCATAAGATTGACCAGGTTTAGGGGTGCGAGAGGCTATTATTTTACGTGCTTCTGGGTAAGACAATCCTTGTGTGGCACGCAAGGACTGGATTTCTTTTTCATAAGACCATTTAGGACAGGAACGGGAATATGAGGGGTGGTCTTGTTTGCAGTTAACGCATTTAGGAGAGCCAGAACAGGTGTCACTGTCGTGGCCAGAGATACCGCAGCGGGCACATACTGGGGAACCACGACAGGAAGGTTTTGTATGGCCAAACTTTTGGCACTGTAAACAACGGGTAGGATTAGGTATGTACGTTCTGACGGGACATGAAAGGTAGCCTGCTTTGATATGAGATGGAATCTTAGGAGATTGAAAGGTCAAGATTATGTGTTTTGTGTCTATTATTTGGTTATTGAGTTTTATAGTGATTCTGCGAACTGCACTAACATTTTGGGATTTCAGATTTTCCAGGATTTCAGCCTCTGAACAGTGTAACAGGTCAGGTTCGGATATGACGCCTCTTGATGAGTTAAGTGTTTTATGGGGTGAGAGAGTGACAGATTTTAGGCCAATAATTTTTAATTTGATAATCTTGTTTGCCTGTGTGCTATTGTTTACTTCCACTAAGAGGTCTCCTGAGCGTATTTTTTTTATTTTAGCAACTTCTCCGACATGATCAGTTATGCACTTATGGATTAGGAAAGGGGATGTTTGGCTAAAGTTACCGTCCTGACATTTCACAAGAAAAAATTTTAAATTACAATCTCCTTGAGTAGGAGATTTCGGAACGTTGACATGAGACGAAGATAATGTCGAATCCATATTGGGGATTGGAAATTCGGACCCGACCGCACCACCCACCACGGAGCCCAACAAGGGGATGCACATTCGTGCACCAGTGCTAGTCGGGTCTATACGCGCACAGTACATCCCTTAGGCAGCGTCCACCCTTAACGACGTGCCCAGTAGATGTCCGTTTGCTTGATCCCTAGCAGTTGACCGAAATCAGTACCACCAGCCGGTTGATACACAGGGGAACGCTGTGCACCTCCCGTTTACCCGAAGCCGAGGCCAAAGCAATGTGTTGGAGAATAAACCCCCTCAATTACCAGGATCCCCATTTCCGGGGACACGGGTCTCCACGCACGGCAAACACGTGGGTAGTTTTCTGCCAATAGAAGCTGACGGCACAGAGCGACCGCAGCTTCAAAAGGGGGCCCTCACCTCCACAGAGGAAACTACACTGAGGGGGAAAAGGAAGGATACAGCTAATAGGAGAGGAGGGTAGAACAAAGAAAAGCGAAAGATCGCTGGGGCCCCGGGATTGCGACACCCGTAAAGACCTAAAGTAGGTCTTCCCCCTGAGGGGGAGAGCAAGTAGAGACTTTCACATCTACTAACTGGGTGCGAGTAAGGCTACTGCGAGTTCTGAGGCCAAAGTGAGGGGTGCAAGATGGACGATTCTGATATAGGCGATCCAGATGAGTGTCAGTAAGAGAATGTTTTAATGGGTGTGAAGGGTGAGAAAGGATGCGGAAGTACGTGTTCAAGGATAGCTTATGACGTATGTGGTTGAGTGCAGGTTCATGACATGTCACATACAGACTTTGTATAGGCGAGGTTCTAAAAGCACCTGAACAAATACGTAGTGCAGTATGATGCACGGTGTCGAGTTTCTTTAAAATTGAGTTACAAGCTGATCCGTACACACCGCAGAAATAGTCCATCCTAGACCGGATGGACTATTCCTGCGGTGGACCAGCACGGTAAATTCGCAACATGGCATCACGGTCTGCCCCCCATGAAGTATTAGAAAGCACCTTTAGAATATTCAAATTCTTTTCACATTTCCCCTTAATGTAAGAAATATGGTCGCGAAACGTTAGTTTCTTGTCAAGGTATATACCTAAAAATTTGATGGAGTCATGAACTTCTATTTTGTCCCTGTCCATAAAAAGTTCTGGATCAGGATGGATCCCACGTCGTCGACAGAAATGTACAGCAACAGTTTTTTCTGCAGAGAAGCTGTAGCCGTTGCTATTACTCCACTTCAGAATACGGTTGATCGCTGTTTGCAACTGTCGCTCAATGCAGCGCATGTCCTTCCCTTGGCAAGAGACTTGAAGGTCATCTACGTACAAGGTGCTGTTAACTGTTGGAGGGAGTTCATTAAGAATGTCATTTATTTTTATTGAAAAGAGAGTGACGCTGAGAACAGAACCCTGCGGCACTCCCTCTTCTTGTACAAAATTATCAGATAGGGTGCCATTAATGCGGACCTTAAAATTACGAAGCTTGAGGAAGTTCTTAATAAAAACAGGCAGGTTACCCCGGAGGCCTAGGTTATGCAGGTCTTTGAGAATACCGTATCTCCACGTCCGGTCATATGCTATTTCAATATCAAAGAAAATAGAAACCAAATGGTTTCACCTCAAAAAATCATTACGGATTTCTGTCTCCAAGCTTAAGATGTTGTCTATGGTCGATCTGCCTTTACGGAAACCGCTCTGGTAAGGATGTATATGGTTCTCTGTTTCCAGAATGTAAACTAACCGTGCATTGACCATTCTCTCCATTAATTTGCAAAGGCAACTAGTAAGAGCTATGGGACGATATTTTTTAGGGTTAGTGGTGTCTTTGCCAGGTTTTGGAAAAGGGATGACATAGGCATTCCTCCAAGGGGAGGGAAAGGTATGTTCATCCCAGATTCTATTGTATAGTTGAAGAAGCCTGATCAGGGAGTTGTGGGAAAGGTGTTAAACCCTCTGAGCGTCTTAGAAATGGGCAAATAATGTTATGTTGTTTTCACGGTAAAATTTTCAAGCGCCTTTAAAATTATTGAAAAAAAATTAAATTATTTAGAAAGATTTGCAATTATTAAAAAATAAACTTCAAAATATGTACAACATTAACATTAATTTTTTTTAATAATACGTGAGAGTTATAAATAATTTAAGTTATAGATGCATTGCAGTGAAAACTGGAATGCAGTTGACGGGATTTTACGTCTCAGCCGCTTGGAGGGTTAAGCATCTCGTAGGTTATTTTTTCAGGACCTGGAGAAGTATTTGAAGATTGTTTTAAGGCTTTATTTAATTCTTCGATGGTAAAGGCACTATTTTAAGGCAAATGAAGTGAGGTTTTAAAGTTCAGATTATGCTGTTCGAAATGTTCTTTATGTCGAAGGAAGGTATTTGGATAGGAATTATTGCTGGAAGTGTACGCAAGTGTTTGACCAATAGCATTTGCTATATCTTTTGTGTCAGAAATTATACTGTTATTGATAGAAAGGCAGGATATAGAGTGGTTGTTATATATGCCCATGGCTCTTTTAGCTTTCGTCCATAGCTCTTTACTAGAAGTTGAGATGGAGATGCTGGAGACATATGCTATCCATGACTCTTTTTGGGATTGCCGCCTAATTTTCCGTGCATTGGCTTTTGCTTTTTTGAAGTTGATGAGATTTTCGGTTGTGGGGTACCGCCGGAAGAGGCCCCATGCTTTTTGCTGTTGCTTCTTGGCAAGGGTGCATTTGTCGTTCCACCACGGTTTTTTATTCTTACGGAGGACTTGGGGATGCTGGCATCTGCAGCTTTAAGGATGATACGAGTGATATTACAAACGACCTCATCAATATTGCCTTCAGTTACAGTAGAGGAAATAGTAGACAATGAAGTGAACTTTTGCCAGTCGGCCCTTTCATGGATATAGTGAGGGATGGTATAGTTTGGAACAGAATTTTTATACCAAGGTGAGAGGTTTTTTTTTTATGGCACAAGGTCCAGAAAGGACATACTGCGCCAGGCAATGAGTTAAAACCATATAAAGATGTATTCAGGTAAAAGTTGTCATAAGACTTAGTAAAAGTTAAAAAGTAAAGAGTAAAAAGGTGAAAAGTAAAATTCAAAAGTGTTAAAAGTAGATAAAAAGTGAAAAAAGACATCTGGATGGGGGCTCCCATCCAGATACCAGTCAGACAAAATTGGACATTTCACACTGAAAAAAGGATATTAGTACGTCTAAGAAAGGCAAACAGATTCCAGTGTGGGTTTTCACCAAAAATATCGTCAAGTTTAGGATGAGAACTGTTAAAAAATATTTGGTAAAACCTATTAAAAGCAGTGCATGAGGTTAAAAGATGACGAATGGTGAGTTGAGTATGACAGTAGGAGCACTCTGGATCAGGCTCGCCCAGGAGGAGGTGTTTATGAGTGAGTCTGGTGTGTCCAATGCGGAGACGTGTCAGAATGACGTCATGCTTGCGATTGGGATGAGGGGGCCAGTAGGTGAGAGTGGGGTGTATTTTATGCAGTTTATTTTCTGTTTCTGTATTCCAATCATTACACCAGTTGTCTTTTATTAAATTAGAAATTTCGGATTTTATATCACTGTAAGGCACACAGCCTGTAAAAGGGATGGTAGAGTGCTTAGCTAGAGAGTCGGCCTCCTCATTGCCCTGAATCCCAATGTGACTGGGCACCCAGCAGTAAAGAATATTATATCCGCTATTTATAAGTTGCCAGTGCATATGTAAGACTTTACCAATATGACTATTAGAATGGGAACCAGATTTGAGATTTTCTAGAACACTAAAAGAGTCGGAATAAACTAGTACCAGAAAGTGGTCCAGAAAGTACTTTTTATTTGAGCTAGAAATAAACTGGAGGCTTTCATAAATGGCAAGGAGTTCTGCTGTAAAAACTGAAACAAAATTAGGGAGAGTGTAGCCACAAGCATAAGAACCACTAGTGTAGGCAAAGCCAACTTGGTACTCCGACTTCGAGCCATCGGTATACAGGTATTCATAGTCATGATAGTGAGCTTTGTGGTCACGGAAGAGCTGGTGATAGATTTCGGGATCTGTTTTGGTTGGTTATTTGGTTGGTTATTTGAGGTTTAATGGCACAAGGTCCAGAAAGGATATACTGCGCCAGACAAGGTGTGTAAGTAGTAAAAGAAAGTGTTCAGGTAAAAAAGTGTTGTATAAAACATGTAAAGCTAAAAACCATGAGGTCTAAAAACAATAAAAGCAAACTGTAGAAAAGTAAAAGGTAGTTTAAAAGGACAAGAGCATCCAGATACCAGACAGAGAAAAGTATATACTTCACAATGAGTAAAGAATAATGATACGCCGAAGAAAGGCGAACAGATTAAAGTGCGGGGTTTCACCCAGTATTTCATCAAGTTTGGGATGAGAGAAGTTAAAAATTGCTTGGTAAAAACTATTAAAAGCAGTGCATGAGGTTAAAAGATGGTGAATGGTGAGGCAAGTATGACAGTGGGAGCACTCTGGAGCAGGTTCACCAAATAGCAGGTGCTCATGAGTAAGCCGCGTATGACCGATGCGGAGACGTGTCAAAATGACATCTAGTCTGCGATAAGGATGAGATGACCAATGTGTGTTGGCTGGACGGATGAAATGAAGTTTGTTCCCTGTTTCACTGTCCCATTTATCGGTCCATATGCTTTTCACTATGCCAGAGATGCTAGACTTTATGTCTCTAAAGGAGAGATTGCCGGTGTATGAGAGGGTCGCATCCTTGGCTAGTGTGTCTGCTTTCTCGTTTCCACTGATCCCGATGTGACTGGGTACCCAACAGAGGAGGTTGGTTGGTTGTTTGGTTGGTTTTTAATGGCAAAAGGTCCAGAAAGGACATACTGCGCCAGACAAGGAGTTAAAAACGTGTCATGATGTATTCGGGTAATAGGTACACAAGACCTAGTAAAAGCTAAAATTCAAAATGTACTAAAGTGTACTAAAATGTAAAAGACTAAAAGGTGGAATGTAGAATTCAAAAGGGTTAAAAGTAGATAAAAAGGTGAGGACATCTGGATGGGCTCCCATCCAGATACCAGTCAGACAGAAGTGAACACTTTACACTGAATAAAAAATATTGATACGTCTGAGAAAAGCGAATAGATTTCGATGTGGGGTTTCACCCAAAATATCGTCAAGTTTAGGATGAGAACAGTTAAAAAGTATTTGGTAAAAACTATTAAAAGCAGTGCACGACGTTAAGAGATGACGAATGGTGAGTTGAGTATGACAGTGAGGGCACTCCGGAGCAGGTTCGCCCAGAAGTAAGTGCTTATGTGTAATTCGCGTAAGTCCAATGCGAAGACGAGTCAGAAGGACATCGTACTTGCGGTATGGATGAGTGGACCAGTGGGTAAGGGCTGGCCGGATAGAATGAAGTTTGTTTTGGGTTTCACAGTCCCATATGTGGATCCAGGTGCCTTTTATTAAGGAAGAGATGCCAGATTTTATATCACAATAGGGTGGGTGGAGATTATATGGGACAGTAGAATGCCTGGCCAAAGAATCAGCCCTTTCGTTGCCGAGAATCCCAATATGGCTAGGTACCCAGCAGTAGAGGATGTTGTATCCACGGTTCATGAGGCATTTGTGCATGTGTAGGACTTTCAGAATATAGCTATGTGTTAGGGAACCAGATCCCAGATTTTCCAAAACGCTTAATGAGTCAGAGTAGATGATGAATTGTTTGGTAGTTGCTCTAGAGATGTAAAGAAGACTTTCATAAATAGCTATTAATTCGGCTGTAAATACGGAGCAAAACGAAGGTAGGGTGTAGTTGCAAGAATGATTACGATGTACATAAGCAAAGCCTACATGATTATGAGATTTTGAGCCGTCAGTATATAGTTCTTCAAAGTTTCGATATTTGCTTTTATGGTCTAGAAATAACTGTTGATATATTATGGGATCAGTGTTTGGTTTTGTGAAGCCTTCGAATGGTTGTAGGTAGGAGATCTGCAATTTAGTCCATGGTGGGACTTCATGAAATGAACAAGTAGACACATTAACATCCTCCAATTGGGTACCGACAAGACTCCTACGAATCCTTAGTCCAAAGGGGGGGGGTACAGATGGGACGATTTGCATAAAAACGGTCAAGATGAGTATCTATAAAAGAATTCTTTAATGGATGTGAAGGATGAGAAAGAATACGAAAGTATGTGTTTAATGAGAGCTTATGACGTGTGAGGGTGAGAGGTGGCTCGTGGCAGGTGACGTAAAGACTATGTACATGTGATGTTCTAAAAGCACCAGAGCAAATGCGGAATGCAGCATGATACACAGGGTCAAGTTTTTTTAACACTGATTTGCAAGCTGACCCATACGCGCAACTTGCATAGTCCATTTTTGAACGTATGACAGCACGATAAATCCGTAACAGAGCGTCACGGTCAGCCCCCCAAGAGGTGTTGGTTAAAACCTTTAAAATATTAAGCTTTTTCTCGCATTTACTGCGAATGTCAGAAATATGATTAGCAAAAGTTAGTTTTTTGTCGATATTTAATCCTAAAAATTTGACAGAGTCCTTCACAACAATGTTATTATTACCCAGATAAAGTTCTGGGTCGGGGTGGATCCCGCGTTTCCGGTAAAAATGGGTGCATACGGTTTTTTCAGCAGAGATAGTGAAACCATTTGTGTCACACCATTTTAAGATGCGGTTTATGGCATTTTGAAGCTGCCGTTCGATGAGGCGCATATCTTTCCTGGACCTTTTCCTGGATCTATCTTTGTGGACCTGCCTTTGCGGAAGCCACTTTGAAAGGGATGTATATGGTCCCCAGTCTCTAGAATGTAAACAAGGCGAGCATTAACCATTTTTTCCATTAGTTTGCACAGACAACTAGTAAGGGCTATGGGACGGTAATTACTAGGGTTAGAAGTATCTTTCCCAGGTTTAGGAAAGGGAATAACTATTGCATTTCTCCAGGAGGAAGGAAAGGTTTGTTCATTCCAGATTCTATTGTATAATTGCAAGAGGATTTGTAATGAGTCATGGGACAAGTGTTTCAGCATTTTGTAAGTAATACCATCAGGACCAGGAGCGGTATTGGAGGCCTGCCTTAAGTATTTGGTGAGTTCACTGATGGTAAAATTACTATTGTAAGAAAAATGGGAGGAGGTTTTAAATTTTATTTTTTTTTTGTTCGGACTGTTGTTTATATGACAGAAAAGTATTTTAGAAGGAAGTACTGCAGGAGATAGAGGCGAGTGTCTGACCGATAATATTTGCTATTTCTTTTTTTTCCGAAATAATATTGTTGTTTACAGACAGACAGGATATGGAAGGATTATTATAGATTCCCATGGCTCTTTTAGTTTTTGTCCATAGCTCCTTACTAGAGGTACTGGGCGTTATGCTAGAGACATATTTTATCCACGATTCCCTTTGACATTGCCGCCTTATTTTTCTAGCGTAAGCTTTACCTTTTTTAAAGAGAACTAGATTTTCGGTCGTGGGGTATCGCCGGAAGATGCTCCAGGCTTTCTGCTGCTGTTTTTTTGCTAGAGTACCGGTTTCATTCCACCACGGTTTTTTATTGTGCCGATGTTTCATGCCCGATTTAGGAATGTTGGCATCTGCTGCCTTGATGATAATGGAGGTGACTTTGTCAACGACCTCATCAATGGAACCTACAAGACTATTTGAGGATATATTGGATAAATGGGTGAAGGTGCGCCAGTCTGCCTTTTCATAATTATATCTTGGAGTGGTACAGTTGTCTTTCCGATTATAGTACAGAGGTGAGAGGAAAATCGGAAAGTGATCGCTGTTATGTAGATCGTTAGAGACTGAAAAGTTATATAATGGGAGGATAGATGGAGAGCAAATGGCGAGGTCTATGGCATGGAAGGATTTGGTTGGGTGGTGGAAATAGGTGTTATCACCGTTATTCATAACGCAAAGAGAGAAGTCGGTTAGCAGTTGTTCTATGAGATGGCCCCTTTTGTTTGTGTCTTTGCTGCCCCACAAGGGACTATGGCCATTCATGTCCGGCGGTCATGAGGCGGAGAAAGGGGGGAGGAAGTTGTTGTATAAGACTATTGAGGGAGGTTTGGCTGATGGTTTCGCTTGGTGGCAGGTATATGCTGGTATATGCAGGTATATGCAGGTATATGCAACTCCATAACTATTGTTCATTAATAGGGCAACTCCACCAGTGGCCCTATCATTGAGCTCATAGTCTTTGCGAAGGATGGTATAATTACGGATTTTAGTATGTCTATTGGTTTTGAGAAAGGTTTCCTGAAGGGCAAAGCAAGTGGGGTTATGATCATAAATCAGCGTTTTGAGGTCATCGTTTTTATTAAGGAAACCGTGGCAGTTCCAAGACAGCAGCAGGGCCATTATCATGTTGTGTTTGGGATGATGCTCATCTTGCTCCGAACCCCCGTAGGCTTGAGAGGGGTGCTAGGGATGTCGTCATCATCCATGGGAAGATCTGACATTTCAGAGTCAGAGGGGTCCAAGTGTAGGATAGTATCGTCTATAGGGCGTTGTGGAGGAACGTGTTTGATTTTGGGTTTATTGTACTTGGAACTGTAGACCGAAGACCTTTTTATTTGTGGTCGGGTTGAGGTAACATTTTGAGAGTTTTTCTTTGATATATGTTTTTGTGGAGCCGTGGAGGATTTATTTTGATTAGAGATGGATTGTTTAGGTATTTGGGCTGTTGCAGAAGGAAAAGAGACAGGTACGGATTTTGGTAATTCAGTTTGAGTTGCTATTGTTTTAGTTGATTTTGTTGCAGCTGCATAAGATAAACCAGGTGTTGGTGTCCGGCTTTCTACTATCTTACGGGCTTCCGGATATGAGAGTCTTTTAGAGGCACGTAGGGACTGAATTTCTTTTTCAAACGCCCATTTCGGGCAAGATCTGGAGTATGAAGGATGTTCCTCTTTACAGTTTACACATTTTGGAGCTGCAGAGCAGGACTCACTGTCGTGGTCAGAAGCACCACAGCGAGCACAGGCAGGTGACCCACGACAGGAGGTTTTAGTATGGCCGAACTTTTTACACTGGAAGCAACGGATTGGATTTGGTACATATGGTCTCACGGGGCATAATAAATAGCCAGCTTTAATATGAGATGGAATAGTGGGTGGCTGAAAAGTTAAGATAATATGTTTAGTTTTGATTATTTGATTATTGCGTCGAATAGTGATTCGACGAACGGCACTTACTTTGTCATCTGTTAGGTTTTCTAATATTTCAGCTTCAGAGCAGTGTAAAAGTTCGGGTTCCGATACGACCCCTCGTGAGATGTTTAGGGATGTATGAGGGGTCACTGTAACAGTTTTTAGGCCGAAGTTTTTAATTTTCATTATTTTGGAAGCTTGCCTATTGTTTGATACTTCTACTAACAGGTCTCCAGATCTTAATTTTTTTACTTTTTTTACTTCTCCTACATTGTCGGTGATACATTTATGTATTAAAAAAGGGGATATTTCATTAAAATTACCTTCAACGTAGTGAACGATGAAGAATCGAGCGTTCATGTGTACTAATCGTGAATCGATGTTTTCATTACAAGTTGACAGCGGAGCATTGACGATAGAGGAAGAATTTTTCATATCCATGTTGGGGAAGATTGAAATTCGGACCCGACCGCACCACTCACCACGGAGCCCAACGAGGGGATGTGCATTTGCACACCAGTGCTAGTCGGGTCTATACGCTCACAGTACATCCCTTAGGCAGCGTCCACCCTTAACGACGTGCCCAGTAAATGTCCGATTGCTTGATCCCTAGCAGTTGATCGAAATCAGTACCACCAGCCGATTGATACACAGGGAACGCTGTGTACCTCCCGTTTACCCGAAGCAGAGGCCAAAGCAATGTGTTAAAGAAAAGACCCCTCAATTACCAGGATCCCCATTTCCGGGCACACGGGTCTCCACGCACGGCAAACACGTGGGTAGTTTTCCGCCAATAGAAGCTGACGGCACGCGGTGGCTGCAGCTTCTAAGGGGGGGCCCTCACCTCCACAGAGGAAACTACACTGAGCGGGAAAAGGAAGGATACAGCTAAGAGGAGAGGAGGGTAGAACAAAGAAAAGCGAAAGATCGCTGGGGCCCCGGGATTGCGACACCCGTAAAGACCTAAAGTAGGTCTTCCCCCTGAGGGGCCCAACAGAGGAGGATCCTGTATCCCCAGTTTACGAGTTGTTCATAGTTATGTAAAACTTTCGTGATGTAGCTATGTGTTTGAGAGCCCTATTTTAGGTTTTCCAGTACACTGAGGGAGTCTGTGTATATGATAAAGTTCTTTGCATCATTTCTGGAGATGTACAGAAGGCTTTCGTAAATGGCCAGTAATTCAGCTGTAAAGACAGAGCAAAACTGAGGGAGGGAGTAGCTGCATGTGAAATTTCTACCTACAAGGGCAAAGCCGACTTGATTTCCAGTTTTAGAGCCATCTGTATATAGCTCTCCGTAGTTTGGGTATTTGTTCCTGTGGTCCTAAAAAACAATTTCTGATATATTATGGGGTCAGTGTCTGGTTTTGAAAAGCCTTTGAAAGGTTGTAGGTATGATATCTGCAACATACCCCAAGGGGGTATGTCATGAAAAGAGCAGGTGGAAACGTTAACATCCTCCAGTTGCGTACCAACAAGGCTCCTACGAATCCTGAGTCCGAAAGGAGGAGTATATATGGGACGATTCGCATAAAATCGGTCAAGATGAGTATCTATGAAATAGCCCTTTAATGGATGTGAGGGATGAGAGAGAATACGAAAGTAAGTATTTAATGATAGCTTATGACGTGTGAGGGTGAGAGATGGCTCATGGCAGGTAATGTAAAGACTATGTACAGGTGATGTTCTAAAAGCGCCAGAGCAAATGCGTAGTGCAGCATGATGCACAGTGTCTAGTTTTTTTAAAGCTGATTTGCATGCTGACCCATACGCGCAGCATGCATAGTCCATTTGTGAACGTATGACAGCACGGTAAATCCTCAAGAGAGCATCGCGGTCTGCCCCCCAAGAGGTATTGGTTAAGACCTTTAAAATATTCAGCTTTTTCTCGCATTTACTGCGAAGGTCAGAAATATGGTTAGCAAAAGTAAGTTTTTTGTCGAGAATTAAACCTAAAAATTTGACAGAGTCCTTGATAACAATGGTATTATGACCTAGATAAAGTTCTGGATCGGGGTGGATCCCACGTTTCCGGCAAAAGTGTGTACAGACTGTTTTTTCGACAGACATGGTGAAGCCGTTTGTGTCGCAACATTTTAGGATGCGGTTGATGGCAGTTTGAAGCTGTCGTTCAACAAGACGCATATCTTTCCGCTGGCTGGAGATTTGAAGGTCGTCTACATATGGGCTACCGTGGACGGTTGGGGGCAATTGATTAAAAATATTATTGATTTTTATAGAGAAGAGTGTGACGCTAAGGACGGAGCCCTGGGGAACACCCTCTTCTTGTGTGAAATTATCAGACAGAGTGCCGTTGACCCGGACACGGAAGTTTCTGAGCGATAGGAAATTTTTTATAAAAATTGGAAGATTGCCTCGAAAGCCTATATTATAGAGATCTTGAAGGATTCCGTATCTCCACGTTCGGTCGTATGCTTTTTCTATATCGAAGAACACTGACACTAAGTGATTCTTCCTGAGGAAAGCATTACGGATTTGTGTCTCTAAATTTAAAATGTTGTCTATAGTGGATCTGCCTTTGCGGAAACCGCTCTGAAAGGGATTTATATGGTCCCCAGTTTCTAAAATGTAAACAAGGCGGGCATTAACTATTTTTTCCATTAACTTACAAAGACAACTAGTAAGGGCTATGGGACGGTAGTTACTAGGATTAGATGTATCTTTTCCAGGTTTTGGGAAGGGAACGACTATTGCATTGCTCCAGGCATAGGGAAAAGTTTGTTCGTTCCAGATTCTATTGTAAAGTTTTAAGAGGTTTAGTAAAGAGTCATGGGATAGGTGTTTCAGCATTTCGTAAGTAATGCCATCAGGACCAGGAGAAGTATTGGAGGATTGCCGTAGGTATTTGGTGAGTTCGTTGATAGTAAAATCACTATTGTATGGAAAGTGGGAGGAGGTTTTAAATTTTATTTTTGTTCGACCGATAGTCTGACCGATGTTATTTGCTATTGCTTTTGTATCAGATATTATATTATTATTAATGGACAGACAGGTTATTGAAGGGTTATTATAGATTCCCATGGCTCTTTTCGTTTTCAACCATAGCTCCTTACTAGTAGTGGTGGGTGTTATGCTAGAGACGTATTTCACCCAAGATTGCTTTTGAGATTGCCGCCTTATTCTCCTGGCATAAGCTTTTGCTTTTTTAAAAAGGACGAGGTTTTCGGTGGTAGGGTACCGCCGAAAAACACTCCATGCTTTCTGCTGCTGTTTTTTTGCTAGTATACAGGTTTCATTCCACCACGGTTTTTTATTGCGCCGAAGTGTCAGGAGTAAGCGCCCCGTTCCGGTAGGCGGAAGTGACCTCACCAAAGGGGGCATGGCCTAGTGACGTCACGAAGGGGCGTGACTGGAAGTGACGTCACCGGTGGTATCACTCGTGAAAGGAGTTTCTTTTTTACAGAATGGCAACACCAAGTTTCTTTTTATTGAGTGGCAACGGATTTTTAGTTTCGGAATGGGACTTTGAATTTTTTTCTGACTTGCAATTTTTTTTTCGGATTAGTTTTGGAATTATTAATGAATTTTAGTTAATTTTAATTAATTAATTGATTACTATCATCTAGTATTAAATTTTAGAACTCATGTGTGGACTTGGAATAATTTTTAAAAATTATTTTTTTCTGACTTGCCGGCCATGGGACTCGAACCTGATTCTTGGTTTCAGAGTCGACAAGCGATTAAC
>JAWZYV010011261.1:0-21269 GCA_038373885.1 Cheiracanthium punctorium
AGTACTTGTCCACTTTTTTACATTTTACCGCTCCGTGCTTAACTTTTGGAAGTTATTGTATAATTCACTGTTAAACATAAATAGTCTTTGCGCGCGCCTTGTGCGGCGCGCATCTCGGATTCTGTACTGATGTGTAACTGATGTGGAATACTTTATGATAAATGTACATAGTGTGGGAATCGGGAGTGTAACCAAGCGCCCGCTACCGGTCGTGGTCATTCTTCGCTTATGTGGCGTCACAGTCATCAACCGGTTTCGGTCATCCTCACCATATTCGATGCCAAGCCAAGAAAACATAAATAAATATTGGCAACACTTCTCTAATAATCGGAATAACCCACCTCGCTAGCAGGGTCATTCTGGTTGCGCTCTGGTCATGCTGAGCAGACAACCGCTGCATGACCGCGAAACGTTTTAGAACGTTATTTTTAGAGCTTCGCACAACGCCCCGCCTTTTCGAACGCTCTGGTTATGCACCGGGTAACCGGTGCACAACCGGTGAATTATCGAACGCGCCCATAGACATCAACTGCCTAGGAATCCCAAGTGGCTATGTCCTGTGCCATTGTAAAAGGTTCGTTTGTTCCGTCGCGCCGTTTGGATTTTCAGGGGTATTAAGAAAGAATACTATTGAGGCACTGTCCACATCGAGCGGTTCCCGCTAACCGCTACCAATAGGGGGCCAATTTAACGGCCAATTCTCACTTGTAAGCAATAAATTTTCCCATCGCAGAGAAAGAGGGAGATACTCCGGTATTAAACTGACAAAAGGTAATTGGGGGCCGTGAATAATATTGCGGTTTCACACCTCCCCCAACTGTTGTTCGGTGGAGGACAGTCCACTGTCGCTCGGCGTAAAGCGCGTCCGAATATCCCCATTCAAATACATTGCAACGGCGGGAACCGCTCTGGGCCTTTACTATGGCTAATTTTCCTTATCTGGTTTTCAGACATTTCCTGTTCATACAAAAGTATACCCGATGTGAATGTTTAGGAATGGTAGAATTTCTTGGAAGTACTGTAGTCCTTTCTAAGCAGGGTTCAGAATCTTAACCCATTGAAATTGCTTTCGCGGCTTGGTCGTTTTTTTCGGGTGAAGCGCTAGTGTGATTCATTTGTTCTCTATTCAACCCCGTCCGAATTTAATTTAAGTGCAAATATTATGGCCTCAAGAAAGCGATCATTGAATGGTATTATAGGTGATTATTTTATGAAAATTCCGAAAAATGATAATTTTGGTTAGTGAGAATGAAACCGCAAATCATCAGGAAGAAATCATAAATGCACAGCTCCAGAACAAGCTATTTCAAGAGGAACAGCTCTCACAAAATATACATGTATCACTATCAGGCAGTTTGTAAAGGAGTGCATAATTAGAAGGAATACAATAATATCACTATAGAAGAAAGGGGTAGGATTGAAATTAATTGTTTCAGACATTGTTTTTTCTATGAAGTGTAAGTCCTAGCATTATCAAGTATTTTATTTTATCGGAAATTCGCACACCTTTCTCGAAATTCGATAACGTAATACTATATGTAGGCAGAAAAATAAAATTACAGGCGACATGTAAAAAATCGTGCGAAATGTCGTCAAGCTTGGATAACCAGGGCCTCGGAGAGAAATTTTATAAGGCCGGGCGAAAATCTTTCCAGCCCCTTTCGTAAAGCACAAAAGTTTCGAAAAAACAGGAGGGATGGAAGGATTTTTTTTTTTTTTTTTTTGTAAAACTGCTATTTAGAATTAACATTTCTGCCATCTAAATCGTTCTAGAATTGTGTATTCAAAATTTAGTCTTGTTAAAAAAATTATTTTAATTACAGATCTATAAATGAAATTCGTAGCACATTCTGAAAAATTCACGGACGCACTTTAGCTGAATACGGGCCCAGGGACGACGCCTCGTCCGCCCCCCCTCTCTTAGGGCCTGTGGATAACTGTACTCAAATTATTGAATACCCAGTAAGTTAGCCCCCCCTCCTTTACCCAATCCTAGATCCGCCACTGGTCCTGATTATCGCTGGGCACTTGGGGCCCGTGAAATGAGCTCTACATGCAGATATTATTAAAGAAAATGACTTTTCTGTAGTGTTAACATTCATTTTTGTTTTCTTGCCGATAGATGGCGGCAGCATTCATTTCGATTCTTCTAATGTAAATTCCCCAATAAAGTTTTTTTCTAGTTTTTGTAACAGTGAAAGCAGGTTGTATCTCTTTGCATCATTATAAGTTTAACTTAAAAAAACCTAATAGGTTATGGGTGCCTTCACGAACCCAAATATGCGCGTAAGAGATAAAAGATTATGAGTTTTTAAACTTGCATACGGCAAAAATAATTTCCTTATTGGAAGCAACTATCGTTTCGCCGATCGGCAGTTTGGCGGGAAGAAAACGTGAGCAAGCCGCCATCTTTGAAAGATCGCGCAGGAAACGAAGAAAAGTTGTTGCTTAGCCAGGAATTTTATCGCCGATTATTAGATTAAGGAACCTGTCAAACTGGACTTTTAATGGACTACGGTGCAGTTTTTTTTTTCTCCTGGATCGTGAATTTCCGAAAAAATAGCATGGATTTAAGCAGACATATCAAGCCTTTGAACGGAGAAGCTGACTGGCCGATGTGGAAACGCAAAAGACGAGACCTGCTGGATTATCATGAGAGCGCAATCGAGGTCATCGATGGCAAACTAAAGAAACCAGAAGCCATTAATGCCGGCGCACAAGAGCCAGAGAGAAAACGATATAAAGAACAGTGTGATTTATATCGCAAAGCAAACAGCTACGCCAAGTTTATGATCGCGAGTACGGTCACTGATGCAGTATATCAAAAGATTATGGATAAAGAAACGGTGTTATGATTTCAATTTTAAGTAAAGTTTAATTAATTAATAGCCTACTTAATTATAAATCCTAACTTTAATTAGTGAAATTTAAATCAAGTAAAATTAAAATTTCTAAACAATTTGTTTATTAAGATGGTTCTGTTTTGTCACCATATGCCAGTATTCATAAAGGAAGTAAAATAATAATGAAGTGTTTAAAATTTATTAAGGTATATGTTGAATTACTATTGATGACTCATGGCTGACTCATTTTTATTTATTTGTTTACTTGTTCTATATTTTGGCGCCAAACATCTAAAAGATCGTTATTCTGGCGATCGTGTTGCCATCTTTGTGTAAGGTAACTATACATATTGTTCAAGTAATTAAAATAATTTGTACAAAAATTTTCTTTTAAATTTTAAATTCATGAAAATACGTTTGTGAGAGCTGACATTATTCAGAGGGTTGGTAATAAATTTTTAGAGCTGACAATAAGAGTTTCATAAAAATGTTTGTTTTGAAATTGGTAATTTTCCTTAGAAAAAATTAAGTGGTTGTAATTACAGTTAAGTTTTTTTTTTCTTTCACTATAATTATCTTTTCTGGAATTCTCTAACCTTCTTTCTAATTTTTTTAATAACATCCAATAACTACGTGCATCGATACCAATACTTCGATTCAATATATCAAAGAAGAAAACAACAACGGCGCAAGGATATGGAGATCGGCACCCAAGCATTTTCAAATTTTTAAATCAAAAATAGAATTTCTACAATAGTTACAACGATAAGAACAACTTTCACATTTTTTATCATAGTAAAAAATTAAGTTTCAACGCCCATCGATAATAAATCTACAAGTTTTCATTAATAATAATTGTATCTTCGACCGAACTACTTTACGAGCGGAAAGCGCCAACAAAAAGAGGTAAAAAGGTGACTTAAGCCGGAGGAAGCGTGGGTTGACACATTCTGGTGGTTGGTGTGATCGACGGAAGTCTGTGCCCCGCGAGCTGCCTTGCTAAAGAAAAAGAAATGGCGCTGGCGTTCTTGCTGGAGTTCTTGAAGATGACGACCTGATGAAAGATCTAGATGGGGGCCCCCCCTCTCTTCAATCAACGATAAGTTTCTTTCTTTCTTTCCTTTAATTAAATTTTTTTTTATTATTTTTTTTTTTGTGCACAAGCGTTAGGTAAATTTTTAAGAAAAAGTCAGCTCGGGGTAAGGGAAAATGGAGTGTATTGAAGTTATAGTGTTTTCATATTTTTCACGATATTATCTGGTTTAATTGTCTGATGTAAAAGATTTAAAGGTTTTAATTAAATAAATGTAATTGTTTAAGTAAAATGGCTCCTCTTCATTTATCTCACTTCGTGTGAATTTATTTCAGCAGTTCTCTTTCAGGTTTTAATCTTTTTTTATTTAGACATAATTTTTTCGCACGTATGCCGAGAACCTGGTTGGTATATTGCGGTCACAACACTTTCTAAACTAAGCATTTAATTTCTAAGTGTGAAATATTAAAAATGATAATTGGTTAAAATTTAAAATAGTAAATCTTTGAGTCAGGACAAAGTTAAATGAATGATAAAAAGAAGAGATACAACAATGGTGCCGTTCAAATTTGGATCGGCGAATTAAGTGTGATGAATGAGACGAGCCATTTTTTTTTTGTGTTTTGTTAACGCATTGGTCAGCCATGGGTCAAATTTTTTCTGAATGATTTTAATAGATTGTATAATTATTATTAGTTATTTAGTATTTTTGGTTACAATTATTTAAATTAAAATGCCTAGATCTTCCACCTCGGAACTTCCCTCTTTAGATAATGCGTGTCATTTAACAGTAACAACTGTTAATTTTGGGGAATTTATCCCCCTAGTAACCCCCTTTTCGGGAAATAACCCCGACTTTTCAGTAAATGATTTCTTCGACAAGATCGAAGAAATCGCCAAACACGCGTCATGGAAGGATGAACAAACACTGTTTGTCGCCAAAACTAAGTGCGTAGGAGAAGCGGACGCTTTTGTTAGGTCGCAGCCTCAGTTGAAGTCTGCCGATTACAGAACATTTAAAGAAGCGTTGAAAGACAGGTTCGGCACTAACGACAAAGATTGTTCTCTTTTGAAATTCACAACGGCAGTACAGGGTTTTAATGAGACCACGCGGGGTTTTTTGTCCCGTTTAAACGGTTTAGCACATCGCTGCTTTCCCGATGATGAGCCCATTCGGCAAAGGATGTTGGTTTCCCAATGTCTTCAAGGCCTCCGACCCTCCGTTCGCCGATTCATCATGGCACAAGACCATGACACCTTTGAAAAAATTTGGGCTCTGGCTTTACAAGAAGAACAATGCGCCGCGCTAGAGAAAGCCTCCGCGAGTGTCAACATTGTTGACACCGAGCCGAAGCCGTCCGCCATTGAAACGGAGTTGAGAGAGATCAAATCTTTGGTTCAGAATAGTATCTTTGAAACAGATAAAAGAGTTAGCGATCTTCAAGAGGAGGTAAAGAGATTGAACAAATTAGTCATTAACAACGGTAACAATCGTATAATTTGTTTTAAATGCAGAAAACCAGGGCATTATAGTCGCGATTGTCGATCAAGGTATTATAATCAACACAGACCCAATGGAAATGACAGGCAGGGAAACTAAATCAGGGGCAAGACAGGGACACTCATCTGATCTTGAATCCCCCTTTTGAGTGCACTGGGATTGCGACTTCGGAATCCAGTTATACTTTGCCTATTGTACAAATTAATGTTAATGATTTTGTTATACGTACTCTTATTGATACAGGTGCCTCAATTTCCATAATTAAGGGAAGTGTTTTGGAATCTTTGAAAGACACACGCTGCATTAAATTAGTAGAACCTTGTTTTTTAAAAGTATTGGGCATTACACAAAATTTAGTAACCTTGAACCAAAAAGTTAAGTTAGAAGTTCAATTAGAGACCTTTAAGTGTGAAATAGAATTTTTTGTATGTAATACAGATTTATTTACTTACGATGCGATCTTAGGTTCGAACTTTCTTATCGAAAATCAAATTCATATCAATTTTGCTAAGACTACCATTTCAAATGACAATTTTTTACTTAATTGGTCAAATAAACAAATTTCTAGACATAATGTTAATTCTGTACAAAATCTAAATTTTCAAGTAGGTTTTAATAAACGTAAATGTATCATTCCTCCTAAATCTGAATTAATTGTAACAGTTACTACTAAAGATAATTTTAAGATTTCTGATTTTGTCTTAATTCAACCACATAAGCATGCCATGTCGCATGTGTGGATTGTCTCGAGCTCAGTAAATGAAGGAAATGACAATGGCGAATATTTTGTCAAGATAGCTAATTTTTCTAACGACCCTGTTCACATTAACAAAGACACCAAAATTGTAAACATTGAGCCTATTGAGGTAGTTAAGAGCGATGAAGTAAGCGTTGGGGAGGAATTTTATAAGGACGATAATGAATTGATGGGAGAAGTAAACATGGCGGAGGAATTTTATGAAGATGAGAATGAAATTTTTGGAGGTAAATTTGATCTGGCTCATTTAGGAGATGAGGAAAAAGTTAAATTAAAAAATTTATTAATCAAACATAAAGGTGTTTTTGCTGAAAGTGTAAAGCAACTTACGGGTTGCAACACCATAGCTCACCGAATTTATCTAACGGATGATTTGCCAGTCAGGCAGAAGCCTTACAGAACCCCACATCCTTTACGAGAAGAATTGAAAAGTCAAATACATCAGCTTTTGGATGCCGGGATAATTTCTGTAAGTGATTCACCGTATGTTTCCCCAATATTATTAGTTAAGAAAAAGAATAACACGTATAGGTTGGTATGTGACTATAGGAAATTAAATTTAAAAACACAACCGCTTCCTTTTCCTTTACCGTTAATTTCGGATTTATTAGATTCATTAGAAGGAGCCAAGTATTTTTCTTCTTTGGACTTGTGTTCAGGCTATTGGCAAATGAATTTAGATCCCAAGGATCGTCATAAGACTGCTTTCACCACCGAATTTGGCCTTTTTCACTGGAATCGTCTTCCTCAGGGTTTGAAAAATGCAGCGTCGTCATTTCAAAGATTATTGGAAATAGTATTAGCTGGGCTGAAAGAGTGGAATATTAATACTTACCTCGATGACCTTATAATTGCGTCAAACACGTTCGATGAACACCTCGAAAAACTAGACATGGTATTCAAGAGATTAGGCGAGCACAATTTAAAAGTTAATCCGGGAAAATGTCAATTAGTTAAAGAAAAAATTACTTACCTTGGGTTTCAGGTCACTGACGGTAAAATTTTGTCCGACAGCAGAAATGTGGAGGCAATTCAAAATTTTCCAGTTCCGACTAACAAAAAGCAGGTTCGGTCATTTTTAGGACTTTGTAATTTCTATCGCAAATTTATAAAGAATTTCGCCCACATAGCAATACATTTGACTAAATTAACAAAAAAATCAGTAACTTTTGTTTGGGATGAAAATGCCAATAATGCTTTTGAGCAATTAAAGTCAGCATTAATCTCTTACCCTTGTCTTATTTTACCAAACACTAAGAAAGAATTCGTTTTGCATACAGATGCTTCTGGGTATGCTATTGCAGCTGTGTTGAGTCAGGAAGGCCAGGATGGACAATTACATCCGGTAGCTTATGCAAGTAGGCGGTTGAACGATGCCGAAACTAGGTATAGTGTTTTTGAAAGGGAAACCTTAGCGGTCGTTTGGGGAATAAACAATTTTCGACACTATTTGTATGGGCAATCTTTTAAACTTTTTTGTGATCAGAAGTCTCTTTCCTATGCACTCAAACTTAAGGATAGCGGTAGAATTACAAGATGGATACTAGCGCTTCAAAATTACGACTACACAGTAACTCACACTCCTGGAAAAATGAATGTGCCTGCGGATACTTTGTCACGAACAGTTCAGGTAGAACCCGTCAATGTCATTGAATTCACAACAAACAACTTTCCCCCTGCTAGGATTAGGAATTTGCAAGAGCAAGACACTAAGTGTCAAGAGATTTTGATTAAGTTAGAGGACACAAATGAAATTGAACAAAATGGGATGAAATTTTTTAAGAGGGATGGAATTTTGTTTTGTGTAAATGATAAAGCAAAGGGTCACAAATTTACCATCACAGACAGACTAGTAATTCCAAAGACACTCATTAGTGAGGTTTTGTCCTTAGGACATGACTCGATAACATCAGCACACCCAGGCATTAAGAGGACTTTAACCCGAATAAAGAGAAACTATTTTTGGTGGAACATGACACACCATATCATTAATTATGTCAAATCTTGCCACTCGTGTCTTGAGAGAAGAGGGTATAACGCTAAACTTAAAGCGCCGCTACAAAGAATTCAAATAACTAGTCGGCCTTTTGAGCGAATTGGGATGGACGCAGTAGGACCACTTCCTATTACTGAGTCAGGCAATCAACATATAGTAATTGGTGATTATTTTACCAGGTGGGAGGAAGCATACCCTGTGAAGGATTTACAAACTGAAACGATTGCTTTGGTGTTAGAAAAGTTCATATGTACTCATGGGATTCCTGAGCATTTGATAACTGACAGAGGTAGTTCTTTGATTTCTGACAGCATACAAAAAGTTTATAAAAAACTGGATATTAAGAAACACACTAGTACAAGTTACCACCCAGCGACTGATGGGGTAGTTGAACGGGTTAATGCTACAATAATTAACGCACTCCAGCACTTAGCAGACAATACTTACCATGAATGGGACAAATATTTACATTTTGCACTTTTGGCTTACAGAACAGCAGTGCACTCAACCTTAAAAGATACACCAGCTCATTTAATATATGGAAGGGATTTATTATTGCCAATAGATCTTATAAGTAGCCGCCCATTGAGGTCATATTCTGATCAGAGGGAACTCAGTGAAGATTTAGAGATTCGTCTACAACAGTGTTTTAAAATCATAAAAGCCAATTTAGTTGAAGCTGCAGAAAGACAAGAAAAGTATAGAAAAAAGGTGTGTAAGGAGAAGGGTATTGTTATAGGAGATCTGGTGATGTTATACACGCCGTCAATTAAAGTTGGGCAAGGGAAAAAGTTTTCTAAATTTAATAAAGGGGTTTATAGAGTTAAAAATCAACTTAGTAAAGTCAATTTTGAAATCATTAACATATACAACCATAAAGATAAACAAGAAGTCCATGTTGACAGATTAACCAAAATTCCAGATCGCCTCATTTTCCCATCCTTGGATGTAGAGTTCATAGAGGAAGAGCCTAATGCTCCTAATGAAGATAACGAAATTTTAAATTCGCCAGATCTCAATAACAGTCCTTTCCCCAAAAACTATAAAAAAACTGTCAGAGTAGTCGTGAACAGCAATCGAGTGCCCAGGAAGCTGCCCAGTAATGTACAGCAGTCTACGACAGGAAGCTCTGCTCCAGTTGTCCAGACCCCACCACAGGCTGTGGTGCCTCCAAGCACGGGACAGGCCACCAAACATCAATATAATTTGAGAACAAGGCAGAATGGTTTTGTAACAAAAAAATGAACTGTTATCATGAAGAATCAGATTATTATAGTGTGAAAATTTTTATGTGTCATTTTGTTTTATATTTTATATGATTTAAGTGTTCATTGTTTTGATTCTCTACTAATGTTATATGAATATTTAATATAACTTTAACACTAATTTGTTGGGCCCAACATAAATATATCTGCTGCTGAACATAATTTTTTAAGTTTAAGATATTTATTGGTGGAGTAGCTAACCATCTAATGTGAATATTTTGGGTTTGATTAATGTGTTCTTCACCTAGATATAGCAAGGTGTTAATTTTTTTTTAGAGAGTTTTCTTATAAATCATTTTATATATGTTTTGTCAAGATGGCAATTAATAGGGTTCTGTTGTAGGCTAAACACACTAGTTAGAAGTTGATCAGAGTCCATCGTCTACAAATTTTTCTTTTATTATTGAATATGTTTGTGTTATATGTAAAAGTTTGCAATGGTTCGGAATGTTGGAGGGTAGTAAAGGTTTCCCTTGTGATATGCATTTCAACTTCAAGTGCTAATATTTTGTGTAGTGTTAGCTAGGTATTTTGCATTTTTTTTTTTTTTAATTTTGTTTTCTTTTATTGTGATATTTTTTTTGGGTAATTGTATACTATTTTTATGCGAAGCAGATTATTCAAGCTACTGTGTTAGTTTTTTTTTTTTTGTTTTGTATTGTAAATCAACATTTTGGTTTACAATTTGGAGTTAGGTGGGTTACTTAGGGTGTGTAAATTCCAGTTTACTGTTATGTTTCTTTGAGAAAAAAAAATGTTGCACATTTTTTTTTTTTCGTGTGAGAGGGAGGTATTTGTTATGATTTCAATTTTAAGTAAAGTTTAATTAATTAATAGCCTACTTAATTATAAATCCTAACCTTAATTAGTGAAATTTAAATCAAGTAAAATTAAAATTTCTAAACAATTTGTTTATTAAGATGGTTTTGTTTTGTCACCATATGCCAGTATTCATAAAGGAAGTAAAATAATAATGAAGTGTTTAAATTTTATTAAGGTATATGTTGAATTACTGTTGATGACTCATGGCTGACTCATTTTTATTTATTTGTTTACTTGTTCTATATTTTGGCGCCAAACATCTAAAAGATCGTTATTCTGGCGATCGTGTTGCCATCTTTGTGTAAGGTAACTATACATATTGTTCAAGTAATTAAAATAATTTGTACAACAATTTTCTTTTAAATTTTAAATTCATGAAAATACGTTTGTGAGAGCTGACATTATTCAGAGGGTTGGTAATAAATTTTTAGAGCTGACAATAAGAGTTTCATAAAAATGTTTGTTTTGAAATTGGTAATTTTCCTTAGAAAAAATTAAGTGGTTGTAATTACAGTTAAGTTTTTTTTTTCTTTCACTATAATTATCTTTTCTGGAATTCTCTAACCTTCTTTCTAATTTTTTTAATAACATCCAATAACTACGTGCATCGATACCAATACTTCGATTCAATATATCAAAGAAGAAAACAACAACGGCGCAAGGATATGGAGATCGGCACCCAAGCATTTTCAAATTTTTAAATCAAAAATAGAATTTCTACAATAGTTACAACGATAAGAACAACTTTCACATTTTTCATCATAGTAAAAAATTAAGTTTCAACGCCCATCGATAATAAATCTACAAGTTTTCATTAATAATAATTGTATCTTCGACCGAACTACTTTACGAGCGGAAAGCGCCAACAAAAAGAGGTAAAAAGGTGACTTAAGCCGGAGGAAGCGTGGATTGACACATTCTGGTGGTTGGTGTGATCGACGGAAGTCTGTGCCCCGCGAGCTGCCTTGCTAAAGAAAAAGAAATGGCGCTGGCGTTCTTGCTGGAGTTCTTGAAGATGACGACCTGATGAAAGATCTAGATGGGGGCCCCCCTCTCTTCAATCAACGATAAGTTTCTTTCTTTCTTTCCTTTAATTAAATTTTTTTTTATTATTTTTTTTTTGTGCACAAGCGTTAGGTAAATTTTTAAGAAAAAGTCAGCTCGGGGTAAGGGAAAATGGAGTGTATTGAAGTTATAGTGTTTTCATATTTTTCACGATATTATCTGGTTTAATTGTCTGATGTAAAAGATTTAAAGGTTTTAATTAAATAAATGTAATTGTTTAAGTAAAATGGCTCCTCTTCATTTATCTCACTTCGTGTGAATTTATTTCAGCAGTTCTCTTTCAGGTTTTAATCTTTTTTTATTTAGACATAATTTTTTCGCACGTATGCCGAGAACCTGGTTGGTATATTGCGGTCACAACACTTTCTAAACTAAGCATTTAATTTCTAAGTGTGAAATATTAAAAATGATAATTGGTTAAAATTTAAAATAGTAAATCTTTGAGTCAGGACAAAGTTAAATGAATGATAAAAAGAAGAGATACAACAACGGCCTATGAAGCTTGGGAATCCCTAAAACAGCAATTCGAAGCAACTTCGAAAGATCAGTTGTTTAAAATATGCACAGAATTTTTTGCATTTATTTGGGTCCAAGGAGAGGATATTTCTACACATATAGCAAAGCTAAGGAGTCTCTGGAATGAACTAAATAACGGCCTTGAGGCTAGAGAGGAAAGTAAATTGCCTGATTTGATGTTGGTATGCAAAGTCTTACATATTTTGCCAAATCAGTTTGAAACCTTTAAATCCAGCTGGATGTTATTGGCTAAGGATGAAAATAGATCATTTGAAGAACTAACAGTGCAATTGTGTATGTTTGAAAGGAATTTCACAAAAACTGAAGACAGTAGGAAAGATGTTCAGGAAGCACTGGTAGTGGCAAAATCAGAAAGGCAAACACAAGAAAGAAAAAATAAGTGGAAATCAAGAAAAGGAGATAGCTGCAATTACTGCAAACGAAAAGGCCACTGGGTAAAGAACTGCAGACAGTGGATTTCTGATGGAAGACCATCAAAGGCTCAGTCAAATGCAGTTTCAGCAAATGTAGCACTGATGTCTATATGCGAGGAAGCCTGCACAACAGAGACCAGTTTGACAACATTCTGGATCGACAATGGGGCAACTAGGCACGTCACAAACTGTTCCAGGTACTTTGTTGACTTTATAAAATTTGATATTCCTTGCGGTATTAAAGCTGCTGGAAATGAAATGCTGGATGCACTAGGAAAAGGCACAATTAAAGTCCAAGCTAAAATTAATGGAAAATGCCAGGACATTCTTCTAAAAGATGTGTGGTACGTTCCAAAAATTAGTCGAAATTTATTCTCTGTGCTTGCGGCTCAAGACAAAAATCAAAACAGTAAATTTGTGTCAACTTCCACCGAGTGCTGGTTAAAAGTCAATGATAAAGTGGTGCTTCATGGATCTCGCAGTGTAAATGGTACCTTATTCAAGGCAGATATTGAGCCACTTCTACCCAAGGAAGTAACAGAAGTGCATACTGCTGAAATGGACAGCTCCTTACTACAGTTATACCATGAAAGATGGGGCCACCAAGACAAGCGTCACATTAGAAACATGCTTGAAAGAGAACTAGGCATTAGCATCAAACTAGACAGTGAATTATGTGAACCATGTATTTATGGTAAAGCACACCGGTTACCATTTGGCACTAGGAAGCAAGCCTCTGAGCCTGGTGAACTGATTACAGCTGATGTTTGTGGACCATTCGCTGAGTCTTTTCAGAAGAAACGGTACCTTGTTTTATTCAAAGACAGTTTTACGAAGTTCCGCTATATTTATGTCATAAAAGAGAAGTCCGAAGTCAAAAATATGTTAGAACAGATGCTGGCACATGCTAAAGTCTTAGGACATTCAGTAAAAGAATTCCTCAGCGATAACGGAGGTGAGTTTGACAACGAAGATGTTCGTAGAATCCTGAGTTCAAAAGGAATCACCCTAAGGATGACAGCACCCTACACTCCAGAACAGAATGGAGGCAGTGAACGTGAAGCACGTACGATAGTTGAAATGGCCAGAACTTTCAAATATACAAATTATGAGGCCAATTTCCCTGAGGCAATCTGGGCTGAACTAGTTAGTTCTGCAGTATATATACTCAACAGGACAGGCAAGTCATCAGTAGTAGATGCAAGTCCATATGAACTTTGGTTTAAAAAGAAACCCCGGCTAAAACACCTACGTGTAATAGGATCTACATGCTACGCTCATATCCCCATTCAAAGAAGAAAAAAGATGGACAAGAAAGCTATTAAAGGCTACCTTGTAGGATATGATGGAGATGAGCGCTACAGAATTTACGTAAAAAAAGATCATCGAGTAATTCTGTCAAGGGATGTTATATTTCAAGAAATAGCTGGAAAATGTGATGACCAAAGTGAGTTATTACAAGACAGAGAAGAATCAAACCAGGGAAAGTCTGAAGATCAGCTAGTAGAAATTAAAGAATATTCTAAACAAGACAATCAGAGCCAAGAATGTGAAACAAATGAAACTGACAGTGAGGAAGATGCCGAACCTACATCAGACAGACAGCTGAGAAACCGCTCACTACTGCAAAGACCCAAACGATTTGAGGATCATATCATGGAAGCAGAGTCATATGTTAATAATGACGACAATCCTGAAACATATGAAGAAGCAGTCAATGCCAAGGATAGCACAAACTGGAAGAAGGCCATGAATGATGAAATGAGTTCATTAGAAGAGAACCAGACATGGGAGCTGACTGATCTACCTGTTGGAGCTAAAGCAATACCGTGTAAGTGGGTTTATAGACTCAAGACAAATCCTGATGGCATCATAAATAAGTACAAAGCCAGACTTGTCGTGAAGGGCTTTAGTCAACGCCATGGTATTGATTATAGTGAAACATATAGTCCAGTCGCCCAATTAGGAACAATACGTGCAGTACTAAGCATTGCAGCTGAAGAAAAGATGCACCTGACACAGTTTGATGTATCAACAGCATTCCTTTATGGAGATCTGGAAGAAACCATATATATGCAACAACCAGAAGGTTTCAAGGATGGCTCTGACAGAGTATGCAGGCTAAAGCGTAGCCTGTATGGCTTAAAACAATCGCCACGCTGTTGGAACAAGTGTTTCGGTCAGTTTCTGACAAACCTCGGCTTTAAAGCAAGTGAAGCGGATCCATGCCTTTACATTCGTGAAAGGAAAGGCAGAAAATTATTGATAGTTCTGTACGTTGATGATGGTCTAATTGCTGCAACTAATCAAGAGGACTCTGAAAATTTCATTAAGGAGCTAAAAGCGAAATTCAAGATTTCCGTTGGAGAGGTCTCCTGTTTTTTAGGACTTGAGATTGAACGTCACAGTGATGATTCAATAACAGTGAGTCAAAAAGGATATGCCAGAAAACTTCTTCAGCGTTTTGGATTTGATGAATGCAAACCCGTTGCAACCCCAATGTTAAAGGATTCAGGATCACAACAGCAAGATGTGAAAGCCTCAGACTTCCCATACAGACAAGCTGTTGGTGCCCTTATGTATCTCATGGTGGGAACAAGGCCAGATCTAGCCTACAGTCAGTGTCGGATTAACAATATAGCAGAAGTAGCAAATGCTTCGGGCCCCGCGCCTTTACCTTGAAAGTTTTCGTTTTCTCTCCCCATGATCTAGCTTTTTTAACACTTTCCAACAAGGTAGAAAGTGTTTAAGATTTCGGTTTTTTCTGTCTGTCCGTCCTTGATCTAACTCGCATAAATATGCATTGATTTCTACGAAATTTACATGTTATTTTTATCTACAGTACCATGTACCCTATTGTAAATGATCTATGTAGCATTTATAGTTATCCTACAGGAGCATTCAGAATATTCCTAATACATTGCACTCTATGGGAAGTTATTCTTTAAAGCGTATCATCCTGCTAAATAGTTGCGCTGAACCCTGACTTCAAGATAAAACTTTTTTCGCCATTACTGCAAAAAGATTACAAAGTCGAGGACAAAAAGCCTAATAACTTCTACACCGTTTGTAGAAGTTATTAGGCTTTTTGTCCTTTTTTTAAAAGTCCTTTCCCCCTCTCCTCTCTTTTGTTATCATTGGTTCTTTACGATGTTCTTCTTTACAAATGTTGTACACCTCCAATTTACACCATACGTGTCTCGTCCCAACGCCATTTAAGGTTTTTCCATGTTCCGATCAATTTGCGCACGAAAAAAGTGGGTGTTGCTATTCGAAAATTTCGAAATTTTGTCACTGTAACCGTAACAGTGAGAGCTTTACTGTTTTAAATCATCACAATCTGGACCCCATACACTCAAATAACTATATCTAAACTTTCATTTCGATTGATTGAACGGTTCGGCCTCTAGGGACTCATATAGGGAGGTTTCTTTTAGACCACGATCTATATACACTGCTGGCCATCGTAAATGCAACACCCTGAAGGAAGCATGCAAATAATATGAAATTTACAACATGCATTAGCTGAGGTGAGATATGCAAATGATTAGAATTTCAGCGCAGACGCACATCAAGCGCGCCTGTGGCGCCACCTCAAAGCGCTATTTAAGGCTTGGAGATTTCGACGGTTTCAAGTACAGCAATTGTGTTTTTCTTGCTTTTTTTTTCAAAAAAACGATAAATTATGCCTCGTAGGAAACAACGATCATCTTTTGATCAAGTATCCGAGTTTGACAGAGGAAGGATAGTGGCATACCGAGATTGTGGGTTATCTTTCAGGGAAATCGGTCGTCGTATTGGACGAAACCAAACAACTGTGATGCGGATATGTGATCGTTGGGTGCAGGAGGGTACGACGGACAGACGTGATCGACCGCATCGACCTCAGTGCACCACGTCACGTGATGACAGGCAGATTGTACGCATGGCAGTGACGGACCGCTCAGTCACATCACGAACCATATCACAGCAGATTCAGTCTGTAACGCATCATCCAGTGTCTGCGCGTACCATTCGACGTCGTTTACAGCAGAATGGTCTGTCCGCAAGACGTCCGTTGCTTTGTCTACCTCTGACGCGGAACCACAGACGTCTCCGCCGCCAATGGTGCGATGAAAGAAGGATGTGGACGACAGAATGGAATGAAATTCTCTTTACTGACGAGTCACGCTTCTGTATGCAACACCACGACGGTCGGATTCGAGTCTGGAGACACCGTGGAGAGAGGATGCTGAACAGCTGCATTATGCACCGTCACACTGGTCCTGCACCGGGTATTATGGTATGGGGCGGTATCGGATATCTCTCTCGCACTCCTCTAGTACGCATTGCCGGTACTTTAACCAGCCAGCGCTACATCTCCGAGGTGTTGGAGCCAGTTGTCCTTTCTTACCTTCAGGGCTTGCCAACAGCCATATTTCAGCAGGATAATGCACGGCCACACGTGGCACGCATTGTCCAAGGGTTCTTCGTCAATCACCAGATTGAATTGCTTCCCTGGCCGGCGCGCTCTCCGGATCTTTCGCCGATAGAAAACATGTGGTCCATGGTTGCTCAACGACTGACCCAGAGTTCATCCCCAGCTGTCACACCAGATCAACTTTGGCAACGTGTGGAAGCTGCTTGGTCTGCTGTACCCCAAGAACACATTCAAAGTCTCTTTGAATCAATGCCGAGGCGTGTGGCAGCTGTGATCTCCAACAACGGCGGCTACTCTGGGTACTGATTTTGGCAGGAACCACGCTTCATAGAATGCTGTAAATTTAATCATTTGTTACTTGGTCAACATGTTATCTACACAATAAATTTTGTTGTGATATCTCTTGTTTTTCTTGGTGTTGCAATTTGGGTGGCCAGCAGTGTATTTAATGTGGCTGTTGCATGCCTGCATTATTTAGTCAACTCATTAAGTAGGCGAAACTGAATGAGTATTCTAAAGTCAGCACACACAAGAGTATTAGAGAATAAGGACACACACAAGAGTATTCAACAATACTGTGGAACAAAACACAGTACTCAGAAAAAAATTCCATTGAGCGTCCAAAAGGTGGAAAAGGCAGAATTTTAAATAAAAGAAAGACAGAAAGGAAGGCTGTATCATTATCTTTTTGTTGACTAAAAGCGAAGCTTGGTCAAACGGAGGAGGGGGGGGGGGGTATCCAGTTCCTTGCACCACCCACCTATGGCCTTTAGAAAATATATTCCTTACCAATAATTTTACATGTTTGTGTTTATTTGAAGAATGAATCCAGAAATAAACAAAATATTGAAAGAAAACTAAGTGCCAAAACAAAAGAACAAACTCAGGGTGTGATCAAGGGCGGATTAAAGGGAGGGGGTCGTAGGAGGCGACCGCCCCTACGACCCCCACAAAATTGTATTAATCCGTCAGTGGGCCGGATTATTGATTAGGCTGTAGCCTATCTGTTGGAGCATTTCAGGGAATTTTCAGTAACCGAATGAATTTTTTAATGAAGTTGTAATCAAACTTTTCAAAATGACTCAATAGAACGGAAATATTTGTGGCTATTTCTGAAGATGTTCTGTGAAAAGCGAGTTGACCTTTTGCATTTCCCGAGAGCTGAGATCCATAGGAGTAGGGTTGTAGGAAAAACGCGCCCCATAATAAAGATATTCCCCCACGAAACAATAATTTTTATTTAAATATTGGACATACACTTATTTTGTTTTGTTGTAAATATGAGGTTGCTATTTTAATCGGATGTTGGGCAGCCCCTAAGTTCTTTTGTTTTAGAGTAAAGGCGAGTGGCTTTGGCGAAATCCGAATGTGTACAGAGTAGGGTGTAAGTCATCTTAGAAGGCTTTTGGTAGTTGGCTTCCTTTGTTTTTATTTAATTATTTATTTTACATATAGAATATTTAAACAAGTTTTTTTATAATTGGGGAAGCTATAATTACTGTAAATTATTTTATTAATCACGGAAGTTAACCACGTTAAATATAAAAGAATTGATTTTGACCGGTCGAAACCACAAGTCAAGGGCACGAATGCCAGTACGTTCGTCCAAATAAAATAATTAGAACTGAGAGGATCTTCGCACAAAGACAAGACGGTCGGGGTATCTGAGAAGCCATAATCCCAGGCAAACTGAAAACAAAGAGAATTTTCGGATACTCTTGATCCTCAAAGAAACTCACAAATTACTTGATCACATTTAAGATTATTATATCTTGCAAAAACATTTGAACGTAATACGATAATAAATGTTTTATCCGATTTTTTCATTATTTATTATATAGATTATTCTATTTAGAAAAGATACAATCCTCTTAAGATTTTTTTAAACAAAATATTTTATATTATTTTAACGAGGATAAGTTGAAAAGTAACGCACATATGCTTGTAGAACACGAATGAAAAGACCTTTAGAAGTGTTCCAAGCGGTATGTGGAAGTAACAGTCCCCCTGTACACGCATGTGCAGTTCAAATGCCTTCCGTTCATGCAGTGTATTTTGAGTAGCGGAGGTATTATTGTGCTAGATCTTGTTGGGTATTTTTTCGGACGTTGAATCGCCAGAAACCAGAAATTACCCGAAACTACCAAGAACCAACCACGGAGCAGAAATTCCCGGAGTGAACGACTGATAAGTATAAAAGAAGGATGTTGGACTCAAGGGGAGCAACGAACAAGAAGCGAAGTATCGCTGGTGGATGAGTGTCGTGCTGTATGTAGCAAGTAGCTACCTATACAAAATAAATTACTTTTAATTTTACTTAAGTCGGTTTTTTTCTGCCCAAACATTACATTAGATCTATCTATCCTCAGTTCGATTTCTTATGAATTAACCCATTAAATAAATTAACAAAAGTTAAAAATATGTAACCTATTATTAATAAAGACCGTCCAGATAAGGCAATAATTTTACAAGCATGCCTTTTTACAGGGGAAAAAAATTGTATTTAAAGGCACAGTTTAAAATACATATTGTTTTCGAAGGTTCTAAAAATTTTACAGAAACAATTATTATTTTATGAGTGTAAACTTCTCTAGTTATGTCTTTGCATATGGGAAAGGTGGGAAGTGTTAGAAATTCCAAATTTACTATATCCATGAACATTAACATTCATTTAAAAAAAAACTGAGTATGAGTTGTAGGTATAAATAACTTTAAACATCGTCAGTCTCACTATCTATTTATCCCCCTCTCCCACCCACCCCAAAAACCTTTTTTTGACGGGCATTTTTTCTGCGCGCCAATTTACTTGGAGAAATTGATTTGTCTAGCGTTAACTCAAATTTGCTCATTTTGAATCAAGAAAATTCGTAAAAGTTGTGTTTTATTTTATTATCGAGCAAAACCTAGAGATTAGCTCACCCAAGGTGGAGGAAGGGCTGGGATAAACCTCTTCCGAATTCAACACGTGGGACCTTTTAGTTTTGTTTACATCTAATTAGCATTAGTAATCCCATTAACTAATTAATTAGCACTAAACAAAAATTATAATATAATTAGCACTATTTATTTCCTCATTTAATTTATCTCTACTATTTTAATGTGAGTGTGAACTCCTGCCCCTCAAAAAAAAACAATAAAAAAATATGGCAGCGTCACTGAACAGGGGGCCCCTTGGTAATATTTGCTACGGGCCCCGCGCTGTCTTAATCCAGTGTAGGATTTCTGTCCAGGTCACTTGAAAATCCATCTGCAGAAGATGTAGTAAGAGTAAAGAGGGTATTCCGCTATATAGCTGCTACAGTCAAATATGGAATCACATATCGTATAACAGATACAAAAGGCCTACTCCAGTGATTCAGATTTTGGTGGATGTACCAAAACCGGTCGATCAACTTCTGGATACATGATGATATATGCTGGGGCAGCCAAAGGCAAGCTGTTGTAGCCACCTCAACCACCGAGGCTGAAGTTATAGCAGCATCGGAGGCGGCTAAAGAAGTGATTTGGCTTCATAGATTATTTCAGGGCATAGTGAAATTAAAGGAAGTGCCCACACTTTACGTGGATAATAGGGCAGCTGTAAAGCTGTCACACAACCCTGAATATCATCGAAGAAACAAACACATTGAAATAAAGCATTTCTTTGTACGTGAAAAAGTACTAGAAAGAAAACTAAATGTCGAACAGGTATCAACCGAAAGACAAGTCTCCGACATCTTAACAAAACCCTTACCGAAGTCAAGATTATTGACATTGTGTGATCAAATGGGACTATTCTAAAACAAAAATTAGTTAACAAGGGAAAGTATTAAAGAAAAAGACTTTTCTGTAGTGTTAACATTCATTTTTGTTTTCTTGCCGATAGATGGCGGCAGCATTCATTTCGATTCTTCTAATGTAAATTCCCCAATAAAGTTTTTTTCTAGTTTTTGTCACAGTGAAAGCAAGTTGTATCTCTTTGCATCATTATAAGTTTAACTTAAAAAAACCTAATAGATATAGCTGAAAAATTGAGCTTAGACAAATACACCCGTATGAGCAGGGTGCGAATTGAACATTTTTTCCAGGGGGGGACATTTCGAAGAAAACATCTTCAGGGGGGACATTTAAAAAGAAAAAAAGGAGGGAAGGCGTAAAATGCTCCACTCACATAATATTGTTGCGAAATAATTACTTAATTTGCTCCCGTATTGCATGTGCCGCCGTGAAACTAGTTTTGCAGGCATAATAGCGGTCCTCCACTAATGGTAACCCTGTAGTCTTGGCGACAAACTTGGCGATCATCTTGACGGATTTGGCGACCTTGACGACAAATGGTGGCTTCTAGAAAATTCATGTCTCGAGACCATATTTCAATTTGATAAGATTGTTCCAGAAATTTCTCGGCGATTCTGGTGACGTCATCATCTCTATAAAAGCGCTAGGATCTCTCTCCGGGGAGTTCAGTTGAGTGATAGACTTTGAAGCGCACGGTTGATTTTGTGAAATGAATAGTGTTATTGTTGTGCTTATTTATGAATTTTGTTAGCGCATTTTAAAGTTTCTTGTATTATTTTGAGCTATTGAGCTGCGAGCCGTGAATAAAGTGTTACTTTTGTTTACTGTGCTGAATGGACT